>JAQIWM010000309.1:0-10716 GCA_034695285.1 Eniochthonius minutissimus | reverse complement strand
AATTATTAACATAAAATATATACATATGATGTACTTAAAGGGAGATAAAAATGTTAATAATTATCGTGTTTATTTATAATTAAAATTAACTTAAAACACGTAAAATGCAAATGTATAAAACTGCGCATTAATATTCACAACAGTGACCTGATATCGTGAACTACTGTAGATGTGAACTTTATAGTGATGTCACTGTTGAGTGGAAATAGAGGACAATACTTGGTACAAACAAATAAACTATTTCTATTCAGGAATTAATTATTTTTAATAATATAATATTTAATTTTAAAATTTATTCAATAAATAAGTGATTTAAAAATGAATAATGAAAAAAATGTAATTTTGGATGTAAATTATTCAATTGTCATGTTTCTTCGTCTGTCACTTATTCCCAATCCCCGTATTCTTAAACTTCCAAATTCTTTGAGCTTTTTCTTCTAAACTCTCATCTTTAAATCGAACATCACTATCTTCTGATGGTGATCCATATGCATGTTTTTGCGATTTTTCAATAGAATCACTCTTAATCTTTTGTATATTTAATTTGGTCATTTCGAGCGATGGTCTCATATCTTTAAACATATGCTCTCTTTTGTGTTTATGTCTCTTATCACGATCCTTATCCTTAATGAGTGATGTTAATTCACTGTTATCTTTAGGATGATCACATTTTGCTTTATTATCGAAGTACTTTTTCAATATGGATTTATGTGATATGTTTTCAGAAATCGGATTCACTCTTTTATCATCATCAGTCTTAAAACACAATTTTCCGAATATTGTTAAACAACAAAAATTTGCCAATTCCCGTCTCTGTATGTACAATACTATAGTAATAATACCAAATCCCATAATTATAACGATTATAACCCAATATGGGATTAGTAAAGTTATTGATTTATCCGATTCATATGCAATGCCTTTATTATTGAGCATTAAACCATTTCCATTGTATTTTTGTTGAATAAAATTCAGCGGTGAACATAATGTAATTGAAGCCAAAAATGTTATTTTAATGTAAAGAATTATCATCATTATATTGATAATGAGAGTCTAAAACTTATTATTTTTTAATAAATAATCATATATAATAATATATTTTAATATTATATTTTGATTTATTTTAAAATAACATATTCACGCGCAACAATATCATTTGTATCTTCATACTAAAAAGTGTAACTATTTTAATAGTAATTTGTTAGAGGTAAGAAACAATTAAATTACTTTTATTGGTCTATAGTTATACGTTAATTCAATGCATTGATTCAATATATTGAAACACGAAAGTCATTTCCAAGAATTTTATAGACATTTGTCTGGGAACTGATTTATGATTTTGTTTCTGAGAAATTAATGAACATATCTCAGGCTTATCAATGGAGGGAATTAATTGTTGAGTATTACTCTGAAAACGTATAAACATGTAAACAATTGCACGTGTTTGTTATAAAAATGTCACTTTTTAAAAGTTAAAAAAATATTTTTATACACTTTACAGTTTTGGACTAAAACTTTTGGTAAAACTAAAGTTTCACTCATACTTTTTAGTGCATTACATACTGTGTAATACACTGTTATGATTAACGCGCATGCGCATTAAATGTGTTAAATTCCAAAATCATATGATGATGATTGTAAACATTTCCTCACAATGAAGTGAATCATTTTCTGAGTCAATATATTAATAAAAAAATGTATAATATTACACTGTTAATTAATTTAAAATAAATTAATGACATCACTTGTGTAATACTTATTCTTATTATTTATTGAAAATAAATTAAATTTAATAATGAATGTATGATTTAAATGTAATAATACAATGGTTTGGAGCAACTTACACTTTCTCCCATTATCAGTTTTCGTATTACTTCCATCGACTTTTTTAATCACGTGCGTTTATAATAATCACAAAACAGTTAATTATTTTAATAATTAATATTATTTTTATAATAATTACAGTTATATCATTGCTGTACTATTGAATCATGTTGAACCGGAATTACCGTACATCAGTGACACGGGAACGCACTGTCCCGAGTCAAGTGTTTTCGCACAAATGCTTAATTGTGTTGCGGCATTGGGTATTGATTTAATTAATTTAATAATTAATAATGCATTTAATTATAAACAAAAATTTAGTATTAAATGAATTGTTTTCAAAATCACTAAAGTTTTAATCATATAAAAAGTATGAAATTCAAAAAGTTTATAATTATTAATTTTGATTTGATTTTAATTATTTATTTTAAAATAATTAAATAATAATTAAAAATTAAAAAATAATTATAAATAATATAAAGTTTGAAGTTTTGCATTAAATCATATTGATTATTAATATATGATTTACACTGATAATACAATTGTTTAACACAAAACAAAGATTAAAAAGTAAATGATTATGAATGAATAAATAATTTATAATTAATTTATTAATAACTGAATTATATTAATATTTAATTGGAATTAAACCACAGTCGCAATAACAATATACGTCCGTTATAAACAAGTGGAACAATACTATCGTGATCATCTCGCACCAGAAAGTGGTAAAATCCTTCTCCGCAACAGAATCGCATTTTATTGTGGTCTCACTTCGTCTTTTGGTCTCTCAATGGTCGCAAATTTTCGAGAAATGGAATTATTTACCGTTCATATGATCGGTGCAATGATGGCATTTGGATTTGGGGCTATATATTGTTGGTTACAGACTATCATGTCCTTCAGTATGTATCCATTGGTCAATACTCTGAAAATGGCACGGACACGATTTGCATTATCATTTGTAATGACGTGCACTTTCACCGTCAGTTGTATATGTGGTCCTATGGCAATGAAACACTTTCATGGTAAAGATCCCACGAATTGGCAACCCGATGATGGCGGTTTTCATTTGCATTTAGCGAGTTCCATATGTGAATGGATCACTGCGATGGCTCTCGACTTTTTTGTTCTCAGTTATGTCAAAGAGCTTCAGGTAAATGGTCAATGATCTTTTATAATTATTATTTTATTAATAATTATTTATTTAATTTATTTTTTCAATTAATTAACAGCGAATCTCAATGACAACACCCAAAGTATTTTTTGTGATCGAATCAATTGCTCTTCCATCATCAAGTGATAGTATATTTCAATCGGATGATAATGTCGAAATAATTCACGCGCCACAAACACCTGATGTATCAATCACATCTTCCACAAGAGCCATTATACATTAGGAATTTACTAATTATTATTATATATGCTTTTTAATCATGTTATTATTATTATTATTAAAATTAAATTTTTACATAATATTAAATTTAATTATTATTATTGTTAATAACGAAGTGATACAAAACTGATCAAATGATAAATTTTTCAATAATCGATTATGATAAATTTGTAAAATTTTATTTAACAATTTATTATAATTAAATGATAAGTATTTATTTATAATATAAATTTATTATTATTATTAAAATATTATTCAATATTATTATCATCATCTTTATAATATCGTTTTTTTAAAGTCCGATACTTTTTAAGTCTGTACAGAGCTTCGATTTCTTTCACCACAAAATCTCCTCTTTTAATCATTTCTTCAATTTTTTCCACATTTGTCTCGTTCCGGTTTCGGGCAAATGCTTTGTGACACCGGTCCCGGAAATAGACATATCCGAGTGGATACTCACGACCCATATATAATAACTATAAAATTATAAAATTTTATTTTATAACTCAATTATAAATTAATTATAAATTAATTTTAATTTAAATTAACATGTTACAAATGCATTTGTAAAATTATTTTAATTTAAAAAATTTACATTTTACAATTTTGATAATCACATTAAAGATTGAGATAAATTTAAATATTTATTATTTCATAATGTTGGTAAATAATTCAATTATCGTGTTATAATTAAATATATAAATAAATAAATAAAAACAAAAATTGTTAAATATAAATTGTCATTTAATCATTAAATAATTTACCGTTTTATATAAACTTAAAACACGTGATTTTTGAGTGCACATTATCAATGCAATAATTTTGTACTTTTAATTGTCATGAATGATTTAAACCGAATTAATTAATGATATAATTATAAAATAAAATAAAATGTCAAAATGCGTGTTGAAAATGCATTGCAAAATATATACACATATGCATGTGTCGCACTCTGTGATCATATAAAAGAATTGCTTCAAAAGCATGTCTCTCATTACTTTGGCATTGGACATTTTTACATTATGAATGAATAAATTGCGTCGAATTATTGCATCATCATTATCATTTAATTGTAATTAAAATCATTAATAATTAATTAAAACCAAATGGAGGAATACGCACGTGAACCATGTCCGTGGCGAATTGTTGATGATTGCGGCGGTGCCTTTACAATGGGGGCGATCGGCGGTGCGGTATTTCAGTCAATTAAAGGATTCCGTAACTCACCGACGGGATTCAATCGTCGTTTGGCCGGTTCATGGTCGGCGGTACGGACACGAGCACCAATAATTGGCGGTAATTTTGCAGTTTGGGGCGGACTTTTTTCAACAATTGACTGTACGATGGTACATTTACGGAAAAAGGAAGATCCATGGAATTCAATTACGAGCGGAGCAATGACCGGTGCTATTTTGGCAGTGAGAAGTATGTCCGTAATCGGGATAATTCAATTATTAAAATATAATCATTTTTTATTCAAATGTTTAGATGGTGCCGGGGCTATGGTCGGTTCAGCGATTATCGGCGGTGTCCTTTTGGCACTTATCGAAGGAATGGGTATTATGTTCACGCGGTATTCCGCGGAACAATTTCGTCCGATTCATCCGTTGGAAGATCCCACACAATTAGGTAATAATCCATCACCATTCTCTCCTCCGCCACAGTATCAGTAAATTTTTAGGAATTAATTATTAAATTGTAATTCAAATTGTGTTTAAATAAATTTATATTATATAATTATATAATAATAATTTAGAATTTAGTTCTTCATTTTTTCTCTTTTAAAAAAGTTGTTTATAATTATAATTTATTATTATTATTAAAGAGAGACTCAATTATTATTAAATTTTTCATTAATATTTAGAGGTTTTTACCCAAAAATGAATTAAAAGTATCAAAATGATATATTATTTTTTGTAAATAAACATTTACAATTATAATTATGATTATAAAATTATTAATAATGATTAATGATAATAAAATTGTGCGTTAAGAAATGAATGGATAAACAATTTTCCATTGAGACTCCTGTTTACATAAATCAGTGATTGGGACATGGATACAGTGACCACAGAGAGCATTGAAAGTGGTATTTGATCGAAACCCCATTATTTCTCTCTCCTCCTGAATGCGGAATGAAAATGTTGAATCATAAGTGCCAATAAATACTTTGGCATGAGACGCAATCCATTGATCGACAATTGCCAATTGACCATCAGTAAGAGCATTATTGACAAATCGGATCATTTTAATATTTTCACTCTTAAGACCATCTTCGAGTTGATGCCATTCACTATCAGATGCATCACTCGCGATAAATACTTTATCTGAAGATGTATATCTTTTTAAAGCAAATATCATTTGCTTTACGGCACAATCAATCTTTGGCACGTCTTTGGGTCGTGATTTTGCAAAATCACCACGTCGGAGATGAACTCCTAAATAATCACCACCGACAGCATGACCGTGAGATCGTTGCATCACACTCCAATCATCATCTATTAATGTTTTATCATTAATATCATCAGAATTAAGAAACTTGCGTCTGAATTCATTCCCAATATCAATGAGTTTCGGAGCAAATCGCATACTTCTTCGTGAAGACCAATAATTGTCATCACCATAATTCGAGTGAAGAACCACTTCAGCATTGGATATTAATATGACATTTGCATCTGCAAAATGAGTTTCAATTATCTTCTTCAATGTCGATACAAAACCCTCGATTTTTACGCATATCAATTTCTTATATTGAACCTCATCAATGCCCAATAAACTCACAATTTTACCATCAATTATCTCATAATATTTTGATTGTGAACAATCATTTAATTGATAATGTTCATGCCAATTATGTACTGAATCACTGTTAAAAGTGTCTTCATAATGTTCCAATGCAATTATCACATCAATATCTTGATGATGATGCAAAAAATCATCAAATTCTATGACTCTAATGTATTGATTAAGACTTTCAATATTAAAATACTCAGACCATCGTGAGGGACTATCTTCAGGCGTCTTTCTTTTCCGTGATTTTCTATTCCAATGCGGGATCATTGACCACAATGGTAATATCAATTGATATCGATGTCCCAATGATCGAATCAATGACACCATACGCATGTACACGTCTCTTCGAAGATTAAATCCTTCACTGTGATTGACATCATAAAGTATATATTTATGTGATAAATATTTATCTTTTTCATCATTATTAAGTTCATTATTAAATAAGTTATTATCACACGTCATATAAAATGATCCTTTTGAGTCACATGTTTGTTGATCATTGATTTGTTCATTATTTTGTTGATTATCTTCAGTTATAATGTGATTAAAATTATATATAAATGTCCATAAAAGTAATATAATTTGTGATGATAAATACATTTTAATTTAATTTTAATTTAATTTAAATTTAATTAAAAATAATTACATTTTAATGTGCATTTTAATATTGTTTTTTTATATTTAAGTTTTATCATATGTTTTGCGCATATGCAAAGAGTGTCACGTGTGTTTGTAAAACATGAGTATCGTGCGGTTAAACAGTGGCGTATTCATTAAATTAAATAATCATTATTATTATCATAATTAATAATTTAATTAATTAAATATAAATACATATACTGTTATAATTTTGATATAATTAATATAAAAATAATTATATTAAATTTGTAATTAAAAATGGACAATAAATTACAGATCCGCCTCTGCCTTAAAATATGACGACACATTTGTTTAGCATTTCAAAACTGTGGAGTCATATTTGTGATCATATGATTCACAATAAATAATCATTGTTAATTAATTAATTAATTATATAATGTGCCGAAAGCTTAAATTATTTGACACAAATATCGATGATCAATTAATTAATAACAATTATAATATGAAAAATTATGAATTAAATAACAAAACAAAACACAATAATCAAATGCAAAGAAAACGTAATCACTTAACAATACATCAAAAGGTAAACATGAATTTAAAACAACACCATTTTATAATGAACAATTAATTATTTTAATTTACCAATTATTTAATAAATAATATTATCAATTTAATTAATAATATAAAATTATATTCAATTTAATTAATAAAATGATATTCAATTTGATTAATCAAATGATGACGTTGAATTTAATTTATTTTATAAAATTATGTTCAATTTAATCAATAAATTATTTTGTATTTAATAAATAATAATATTTAATTATTTTCGCAAAATTATAATTATATTTTTTGTGTCTTCAGAAACAATTGAATAAAATAATTGAAAGTGAACACAATTACTGTGTTAAAAGACCCGATACAATTGTACATCATCCCCGAAGAGGACGACCGTCGTTACCTGAGGCAATACGCGTTCATAATCGTAAAGTGAAAAATGCCGCCGCTGCACGAAGATACAGGCTCAGGACGAAGTGCAATGAAATGGAAAAACCATTGATTGAGTTTCTTTGCTCTTTAGCATCAGCGAAGAACTCAATGATCAATACGAAGACACGACATTAAGATATGAATTAATTAAAGAGTATCGATTCATTGCACATTTATGAAATTATCATGATTTGTAATTTAAGAGTGTTATACAATTCACTATTTATGTTTTAATATAATCATTTATTGATACTCATTACAGTATCGTTATAATATTGTTAATATAATATTAAATTGAATTATTCAAAAATTTAGTCATTCATTTGAGATTTATAATTTAAATATTCATTAATTTGTTTTATAATTATTTTCATAATATAATTCGCTCATTTCTTTAATGAATTTTCATATTTATCATTTTTAATTATTATTTAAATGATTTATTTATAAATTGTTTATCGATTACAAAGTACATTTTTGTAAAATTTATTATTAATTTACTCAATTATAATCAATTTAATATTATTATAAATGTTGAGTGTTTAAACACCCTTTCCTGTTACAAAATAATTACAAATATTATGATATTATTAAAATTATAATTTTAATAATAAATTTATAATTTTGAATCGAATTGAATATTCTAAATATTTATTTAACACTATTAATTTATTGTAACATTTTGAACATTACCCAAAGGGCTATTCCATTAAAAAGTAAAATTCTAAAAATATTTTTTAATTATATTTAATTATTTTTCACAATATGATAAACTTTTACAATGCACACGCATAACAATGAAATTCTAAGAAAAGAGAGATTAATATAAAAGATAACAATACACTTTCATGTGAACTGAAATTGTGAAAAACACATGCAAAAGTTATACCAAAAGTTCACTCGAAAAGGAAAATAAACAAAAGTGATGCATTTTTAAGTAACAATGTATTAATCAAGTGTTGTGCAACAATACAGTATCAATGTTTTAAATATTAGTGAAATGCCACTGAAAAGATAATTTTATCATTAATTATACTTTAACTGATTTAAAGTGAAACTCTATTAACGTCACTATCAATTAATCATTTCAATATAATGAACATATTTTGCAGCTGAGGGCGCGATAGTTAAAAAAATTCCAAAGTTCATTTTTTCCCCATAGACCTAATGTTAAAAAATTGAAAAAAATTCATAAGTCCCACCCTATATAAAATAAAATAATTTTTGATAATATTTTGGTTCATCACTAGGTTTACTAATTTTTAAAATGGTTAATTCGTTCTGCCCTCTTACAATGGCTTAGCTATTCCTGGCTCTTTATGATTATCCCACATAATCATATATCATAATTTTTTTTATTTTTTAAATTTTTTTTATTGGTATACAATGCATCGATTGTATTATTAATTTAGTAATTCTATTGTAGTTATTAATTGCAAATTTCACTATTGTGAGATGAAATTTGAGTTTATGAGACCATCTTATTTATTAAATATAATTTTTATATTTATTATAAAAAATAATATTTATTATAATAATTATAGACTTTATATTTTATTGCATATAAATTATTTAAATTTTAAAAATAATATTTTAAATTAAAATTTAATTAATTTAAAAATAAAAAAATGTTAAAAACAAAATATATTATTGCTTTTTTAAAATAATAATTAGAAATATATTTTATAAATTTCACCACATGATTGACAATATTCGTTGTTAATGACACGATAATGTCTCGGATTTAGATCCATAATCCTGACCGATGGATTAGGGATGTCTCTATCTATTGCTTTGGATCAAATAATATGATCCAATGATGAAGTATTACTGAAAAATTAATTGTTATAATTTCAAAATAATTATTAAATTACTAAATTATACTTATAGTAAATTTAATATAATACTCTGTTTTTGCAAATGATGACCATACATGTATTAAATCAATACTCATGTGATAATAATTGTCAGTAAAAGTAATTGACTCTACACTCTCGAAAGGAGCGTTAACAGATATGCCCCGTAATATGCATATTCTTTAAGATATTAAATTTTTATATTTTAAACTTTAATATGTTAAAGAATATGCATATTACGGGGCATATCTGTTAACGCTCCTTTCGAGAGTGTAGAGCCAATTCCTTTCAATGGGCATACCAAAGAGATAAATGAGATCATCACCGTGACATACCCCAATTCAAACACTACACGTGCGAAACGCGGAAATTACCGGTGAATGCAGAATTAAATAAGCGTATGCCGTGTTATTCTTTTGCTATTTGGTCATAGTTTTGCTGAATATTATTGGACATGTCACGTGATGATCACCACAACATGTTGCAATTGCCTGTGATATTTTATCAGTATCATTGTCTTTAATTCCGGAAATGTAATACTGTGCTGCTAAAGGTCCAAATGATTTTTTAATTAATGAAAACAATACAATTATATACCCCATTGCTTTTTATACGTTAATTGTGTCATAGTGCTAATGACGGATTAATCGGTAATAATCTATTGACATTTTTGTATCAAAATAATACTAACATAAGCTTTATGTTTATAAAGAGTAGTTCTACATATAAAGTAAAGTAATCTAATCTTTAATAATAAAACATTGTTTTTTAGTTAAACCTTCGAAAAAGATTTAAATAATAAAACGAAACTTTCTTATAATGAACACGTTCAATGAAATATTGTAACTAAAATAGAGATTAATGTGATTAAATCATAAATGTAAATTAATTTTTGTTTATTTTTCACATTCATAGATAGACCGGGATAAAAATTTGTTGGGCGGAAGAGGGCGGGGGGGGTGTCATTCGTTTCTTCATTTACACTAAAATTAATGTATAATTTTATCATTAATAAACATTAATTAAATTGCGCATATCATATGTTGTTTTTAAGTTAAAAATATACAAACGTATATATTCGGTAATAATATTATAAAAAAATTATAAAATTTTGTATTTTATTGATTTTATATTGTAAAACAGAGAGGTTTTTAATTAAATATACATTTACAAATAATAATAAAATTTTTATTATTAAAATACATTTATTAATTTTTTAAAAATGACTATTATTAGCATTACAAATATAAAGAA
>JAQIWM010000308.1:0-10719 GCA_034695285.1 Eniochthonius minutissimus | reverse complement strand
ATTACTTCTGAAATTGTCAAATGTTCATTTTTAATACTTTTGTAAAATGTATCATTTGATGTTTCTGTGTATATGGTCATATCTTTTCTTTGTATGATATTCCATCGGCGACACCATCACCATCAAAATCGGTGTTTTCAATTATTTTCGATGATCGCATCAATACAATAATCATTTCTGCTCTTAGAGCATCAGTGTCGTAATTAAACTGTCGAAGTAATGTATGGTCAGCAATTAGTTCGACATCACATACAGAATTACGCGGAAATGTATCTATTTCTTCGTAATCTTTTAATCTCGTTATTCTTTTGGTATCTTCATCATTACTATAATCAGTTATGACTTTATAGTCATTGTTGTGATGTCTGTTGATAATGTTCGAACTCTGATAAACAATTGCTAAATGCCGAACTTTATTATCAGCAAAGTTATTGTATGCTTCAATGTGATATACGACATCATTATATTCGATCACACCGATCAACATATTGTTTATGATATATCCCATCACATGAGAGTTCTTCGAATGTCCAAATAACTTTCCCACGAATACATTATGATCATATTTGTGCGTAATCACTCTGAACCAATTGTTCTCAAATCGTATTTCAGAGAAAAGATCATCTTCGACTTTGAGGAGAATGCCGCAATCATCATTTACAGGGATACGATCACTGCTGAAGTCAATTAATGAGTATTTTATTAATTCTTTACTCAAATGTGATGAATTTATAAATGAATATAATGATAAAAGTACAATTGTGTCAATTAATGCATTAATTTGATACATTTTCCAATTTAATTTTATTTATCATTAAAATTTTTAAAATTTATTTATTTATTTTATTTAATATCGCATTTAATTGTATTGAAAATATTTGAAAAAATTATCACGCGCTTTTAATTATTTATTATTAAATGTAATATATTATTAAATTGATATAATTAAATCAAATTTAATACAATTCTATAGTTATGTTACAATTTTACAAATTCATTAAAAAAAAATATTAATAATAAATAATAATAAATCGTAAATTTATATTTAATTAAAATCTGTTTAAAACGTGTGAAAAACAGAAATTAATAAATAAACATAAGAAATTAATAAATAATAACGATAAAAATTGTAATTTTAATTCAAATGTTTATGATTCTTCAAAAGAATCATCATAACGCCATTGATAGAGTTTTCGAATATTATCCTCTTCTTTTGGAGTGAAATCATTCACAATGTTAAACTTCCGACGCACGTCTTCGACCGTCTCTCCTTTGATCATATTTGCGACACAATTACACAGAGTATCGTGTAACTTTGGCACGTGCAGATAATTGGCCGCGGTAATCACATCAAATATCATGCCTTTGTCCATCTTAAGATATTCACAATCCCATTGTGATAATGATGCATCATTACACGATAATTGTTGATCATCACCATAATTGGGATCGTCTTTGTGATGTTCGGCCCATTCAATGACTTTTGCGAGAACTTCACCGGTGACATTTGATAATTTTAATGGATCATCATTATCATTAAAATGATTTCCATAAATTTGCAATAAATTTTTGACGATTCCCAACATTTTGCCCGTTTTAAGACACACTTTTATGACAATGCCATCGCTGCTCTCAAATTGAACATATTCCATTGTTTTGTCACACATTTTTTATTCATAAATGAATGATTTAAATGAATATTATATTTATAAATTTTTAAAATTTTTCATCACAAAAAATTCGATATTTATACAATTAAATTGAAATTTATTTACAAATCATTGTTTAGAGTTATTCTGTTGACACATGAATTTGGAATATGTAAATACACTTTATGTTCATTAAATATCTCGTGCTGCGTCATAATAAAGTCGTGTGTGTATATGATAAGTGACACTTATTAAGTGTTATTTAAAAATATATTTCGTTTAATTTTACGCATTAATTAAAGCATAATATAAAACTTTTAATAAACTTATCAATGAATACAAATACTAAAGCGATAATTAATGCATATTTTGTAATATTAACATGCATATATTCTTATTATTTATTATAAACTGAACACAGTTATATTTTCTTAACATATAAATAATATTACAAAAGCGCCGATAATATAAATAAAAGAATAAACCATTATTAGCCAATCACAAGCAATGTTTGTGTACACACCTCCATTGTGTCACATGTGCAATGATGCAGTGACATACACTTTGTGATGTCATTTGTAAATTGCAATCTTAATTCACATGAATAATTAATTAATAATTTTATTCGTTAATTACACACAAATTACATTAACATTACGATAATGCTTATGAATGACAATTTGATTGTGATATCGGCATTTAAAGATCTAACATTTGATATAATTTATGTCGAAAATAAATGTGATAATGATTATGAACTGAAATTTAAGTCTATTGATATGAGGTATTTATTCAATAATTATATATTTAATATATTTTTTAATAATTTAATATTATTCTAAAGATCGCAATTCCAAAAATGGATTGATAAATTGGGTGAAGAATCAGCAATGGTATTGATTGATTTATTTGTTAATAATTAATTAATTAATTTAATAATTTAATAATTTAATAATTTAATAATTTAATAATTAATAATTAATTATATTTAATTGTAATTAAATATATGTTTAGGCACAGTCATTAAAAGTGCCCATCACATCATTTGATAAATTTACAAAAAGTGACGCAAATGATCGCATTTATTTATTACTTCATGGTGATTTATCATCATTATCATCATCATCAGCATCATTGATTAACGAACACTCAGTTTTGGGATTAATTAGAATCGGATCACGGGATTTGTATCTTGAGCATGATTCACAATTGAGATTTGCTAAAAATTGTCTCTGTTTATTGGGTATGAATGCATATAATAATTAAACAATTAATTTATTATTATATTTTCAGATTTTTATATTAAACGACAGCGCTGTGGTTATGGATATTTACTTTTATCGCACGTGATTAATCATTTGAAACAATCACCTCAACAATTGGCATATGACAGACCAACCGCAGCAATGTTATCATTTCTTAAGCGACACTTTAATTTGCATCCGCCGCTGATGCAACACAACCATTTTGTTATTTTTGATAAATTTTCATTTTAAATTTATTTTATAATTACACTGTAATTATATTTAAGGGTATTTTAATACTTAACATTCCACAAAATAATAGCATTTATTTATATATATATATATCAAAATATTTAAATGTGTTTTAATTTACCGGTAATTTATTAAAATATTGTGAAATTTATTTAATTAAATATAAAGTATTATATTGATATATAAACATAAAAAATTTTATAATTAATTGCATTTAAATAAGTAATTAATAACTCAATTATTATTTAATAAAATAATTGAATCAGCAATTGAATTATTATTGTGATCTTTGATTATTTGTGTATCGATAATTAATATGATAAACACGATTAATACATAAACGAAACTCAACAATAAAAGTCTAAACATTGTTTGTATACGTTCAGAATAATTTTTATTTAAAGATCATTTCAAAACATTCACTGTTCACTCTTTTAATAGATTTTCTTAATATTGCCGCAGTTTAAGATCATCTCTAAATTAATATAATAATGAATCTCCACGATACTATACGGACATTAAATGGACAAATGTCACAATTGTCCATAATAATTCCGAAGATTCAAAATTCTCTTTCAAAACTTCAACATCATGAACGAAGAAGACAGAGATCAACAGCCCGATCATCATTATCTGATTATCATTCGGGTTATTCGAGTCAATCATCTGATGATGGTTTAGATGTCAGTGATTTCTCAGGAACTGAGATTCCATCACTTTTCAGTGGAATATCACGTCCGCGTTCACGTGCACGTCCACGACCGCAGTTCCGATCACGATCACGATCATCATCAACAGAAAATTTAAATGCAAAAATGGAAGACATAAGAAATTTGAGAGGCAATTTTGGAGTTAACTTTGCATCAGCACGTGACAGAGTTTCTGCAACAACCACAACTTATTCATCATCAGGTGAAAGATCAGATGCAAAATTGGAACAAATGAAACGTGCAGTGAGAGGCAATTTCGATGTTGAAATTCCGCCACTTTACGATGCAGAAACAGCACGTCGAAGAATGATTGAAGTTAATGAAGCGGCACAAAGAAGAATGAGACAATCCGATCTCAATGCACCTATAACCATGAGTGATCCATCAGCACATGGAAATGGATCGGGATTAATGGGAGAGATACGTCCCGATGCTTTGGGAAGTTTTGGAGTTACAGTTCCACCCGTGTATGGTTCAGGGACACGACAAAGAGCATGGAGTCAAAGGGATCAACCGTTGTATGGTCTATTTCAATCTTCGGCTGTGAGCAGAGGACATTCTGATTCACTATCGGAAGATATGGTTCGTGCAGTAAGAGGTAATTTTGGTGTTGAACTTCCGCCGCTTTACTATGATAATACAGCTCGTGATGTGATCAATGAAATCAATGCAAATGCTCAATCAATGGGAGTACAGAGTATTGTTGGGAGTGATGTACAATCGGGAAATGATGGAATGGTCAAAGACATTGTTAAAGCATTGAGAGGCAATTTTGGAATGACATTACCACCTTTGGACAAAATATTATAAAACAGTCAAATGAAAAGTTTTAATACGAATGTGCAGTTAAATATTAGTGTTTTATAAATTATTTCAAAATTATACTTTTAATTGTTTAATATAAAATTCAGTTTTAAGTTTTTAATTAAAAAATAATGAGAAAAATATGTGTTTATGAAATAATGATAAAAATTTCCAATCAAAAACATTAATAATAAATATTCACAATAAATAAACATTAAATATATATTTTTAAAAACATACAATTAACTCACGCGTGAGTTTATCAATTAAAGTTCTAAAGTCTTAAACTTAAAGTTTTAATGACAAAATTCAGATTTTAATTCGTATTGAAAATGAAAAAAAATAATTCAAAAATTTAAAGATTAATAAATAATATAATAAATACAAAAAGAATATCATGAGATAATGACTTTAATAGAGATATCCGAAGATATAATATCAAAATAAATAAATCTGAAAAAATGAGTCATTTTATTCTTCTTTAACATGAGCCAAAAGCAATGAACTTTCATCATTATCATTATCATCATCGTTCGTCTTTTGATTCTCTTTAACATTCTGTTGTTTTTCAGAATGATCCGTTTGTTGTTCACATACACACGGATTAATATAAACTTTCATCATGAGACGTTTCATTAAATCGCACTGTGCCCGTACCATATCATTGAGTTCGGTGACATCCCTTTCATCTTCAATTTCAAATAAATTGTCAATGTCCGTGACAATATCACCGAATGCCGTCGCTATTTCATTGATAAAACGCATGCGATCACATTTCGGAAAACTTTTATTAAGTTCATCAATCAGATTAACGATATAATCAGTTTCAGTGCTTAATTTGTGATACACCAGTGTCAGATACACGATGATAATTGCGACATCCGCATAATTATCCGCTAAAAAATCATTAATAATTATTAACTTTTAATTATAATAATCAACTATAAAAGTACACACCCATTAACTTTGCCAAAAGATGGGAAAAAGTGATTTCATTACCGGCGAAGAACAATAATGATGCGACATTCTCAGGTAACCATTGCTCAGGTATTGTGATGATCGTCTCAAAAAGTGATAAAATTTCTGAAAAAAATTCATTAATAATTAATGGTTAATTCATTATCTCATAAACACATACTCTCATCGGACCAATTCACTCTAAAACTGTCCAAACTTTGCACAGAATGATCATCTTCATTATTATCATTCGTTTGTTGAGTATCGGGACAATGGCGATGTAACAAATGAAGAGCAAATCCGAGTTCCTCCATTCCGGTGTATATGAAGAAAGAATCAGTTAAGTCCCACCATCCCACGTATGGAACTATACCAACACTCGGAGCATCAGACACGAGCGGTCCGAACAGTAACATCAGCAATTTGCCTCTTGAAGTGTCCGCATAACCATTGAGTATTGTCTTGAGCCAGAAACTTGTATCACGATGATTGTTGCGATTTGAATCGATATAAAACAATCGGTAATATGTTCGTATGAAATATTCAAGAGATTTACGTCCTCCAATTGCCAATGTCATTACGACATTCACGTGTTGAGTCATGTGAGTAATTTCTGTAAAATAATTAATTAAAACAATATTTAAATGTAAAATTGAAAGACTTAAAGTAAATTTACAAAAATAATCATTTTAAAATTAATAATAAAATCACAATTAAAATAATGTTATTAATCAATAAGAATCATGTTTAACGCAATCATACCCTCAATCACATTGAACACGTATTGGCATTCACTGTCATCCCATCCCGCGATGAACACGTGCATCATTTTTCCCAAACATTTCATAATATACTTAAGATCACTGCCCATGTATGGCATTGTCGCGGGCGACGGAATTCCTCCCAAATTATTGATCACTTTAATCATAATCTGCATTCGTTCCGATGTCGGCATTAAACACGTCAATCGTTTTAATAAAAGACCAAAACTCTCGAAATGATTCACGCGTTGAATTTCATCATCAGGATTTTCGGGACGTTCAATAAAATGGGACGGAATCAATTTCCTGACACCACTTTCACTCGAAATGAAATATTCCATGATAATGTCTCTCATCAGTTTGTTACTGATCACAATTCGACTCAAATCACTTAATGATAAACGTTCGAATATATTCACAATCAATTCATTGGGAATTGATCCGAAGTATCCAATTGATGGTGACATCGCCATTAAATTGGCAATTGATGGTGTTGATAATGATGATGATGTTTTTGATAAATCCATTTTATTCAATAATAATAATAATGATGATGATGCTGAAGATTTTAAAAAGAATTTGAAGATTTTCGAAATAAAATGATCTTTATTTTTGTTTTGATTTTCCTCTTTATTCATACTCTTCACTCATTTAATTAATCACAATTGATTATTGTGATATTTTATCACACATTAATTATCATACAATTGTATTATAATTAATGATTTAATTTTAATAACAAATCAATGAAAATGGAACTTTAAAATTCGACTTTTAATTGTGACGCAATATATTGTCATTGGAGAATGATACAAATGCTATGCTGTGATTGGTTAATAACACACTTAAAGGGCACATTTCATGTTACTCTTTTTAATAATATAAACTGTTTTTGCATTTATATTTGCGTTATTACTGTGATTAAAATTCTATTTTGGTTCATTCATATAATACTTTCCTTTAACGCAAATATAAATGCAAAAACAGTTTATATTTTTAAAAAGAGTGTAATAAATATTTTCTGGTTTTACACACATTAATAATTAAATTATAAATTAATAATGTATTATTTTAAAGATAAATAAAATGAATTTAACAATATATAAATTATATTTTCATAATATATAAATTATTGATTAAAAATAATGCTCATATTTAAATATTTAAAATCAAATAATAAAATCGGAAAAATGCTCTTTCATTATACACAAACGCCAAACACATGTGTTGATGTTTTTGTAAACATTTATTTTCTCAAAAAAGTTTTATATTTATTTAAAAATTCATTCATATTATAATTAAATAATGTCTTTCACACGACATATATCATCATCTGAATTTTCATCACTCTCCGGGACCCGAATGTCCACTCGAGGAATGCAGACATTGACCTCAACGGGAATACCATCATTGGACTCGTTTTTAGGCGGCGGTGTTCCGATCAATTCACTCACTGTTTTGGGTTTGTAATTATATTAAAATTAAAAAATGAATTATTAAATAATAATATATTTTTAGAAAGTGATAAACATGATCAATATTCGAGTATGATATTGAAAAGTTTCATCGCGGAGGGGATTATGCACAATCATGAAATAATCATATCATCGCCGAAGATTAATTCATTACAATCGCGTTTAATAAGAGTATTAAAATGCAATAAATTATTAAAAATAATAAATGTTTATTTTTAAGGAATTACCAATGCGCAGTCAATTAAAAAGAGACGATCGTACACAAATGGAGGATATGAAAATCGCATGGAGATATGCATCACTTCCACCATCAGGAGACATCGAATCATGTGATCACTTTGATTTTGGATCAAAAATTACCGATGATGTATTAAACAATGGAAAAATAGATTTTGTTAATCATTCGCAATGTGTTAATACAATTGAAACATATCCCATGAGTGGTAATACAGTGACACGAATAGTAATTGAAGGTCTTTCATCACCATTGAGTGATATTAAAATGGAAAATATTCCAAAATTTATATACAAAATTAAGTCACTGATGAGACGATTATCAAATGTGATTTGCATTGTAATAATGTCTTCGGATTTAATACTCACATCGTCAGCTCCTTATGTACGATCGCGTGTCCATAATATTGCCGATTGTGTCATTGAATTTGTGTCATTTGATGATGAAACACAAACGCCATACACTGAATACAATGGTTTTGTGAACATAATTAAATTGCCAAAAATTAATTGTTTAAATTATTATTTTATTCCTGAAACTTTTGATTTGGGATTACAGTTAAAGAGAAATTCACGATTTTTGATTATTGATAAGTTATGTTTACCTCCGGATTTAAGTGATACTGTTTCAAGAACAACATCATGTTCAACTGTAAATAAAACTTTAGATTTTTAATAATAATAAAAAATGTAAACATTTATTTATGTAATAATAAATAATCATTTTTATTAATTAATTATTAATTAATTTTTATTAATCATTTGTATTAATTCTGTTTTCTAATAATGCATCATTCTAAATGCAAAATATTATAATTGTATAAAATATATTAAATTTAATGTTAAAAATGTTTAACTAAATTTTTGAATTTATATAAACTTTAAAAACTAAAAATGTTTTTAATAAAACAAAATTATAAATTGTTATTAAAAAAGTTCAATAACTTTCATTTAATGTTTAGATTGAATTAAAATTTGCATTATATAATTGCAATTTGAATAATATACAACGCAATAAATAATGCAAAAGTGCGGTAAATATGAAATAAAAGCATATATACATTGGCCATGAGATGTCGCCACAGTATTAACAATTGAACAAAGCAGTGCTATTGCCTTAGCATTGGCGCGTGTACATATACATCCCCATCTCTTTCTCTCACAACACTGTCAAAGGCCATTTTAGTGTTCGCACACAGCAATTTTACTGAATCACGGGCGTTTATTATCCATTACGCTGTAACAATTTACTCATCATACTCAAGCGAATTAAGCATATAATTTATTAGTGAAAGTGTCAGTAATCAATTAAATTTGCCTCTGATCACACACCTCCAATGACTATCATCTGATATTGTGATTCCTCTGTCCATTCGGTGCTGTGCTGTGACTGAAGAGCCAATCATAGAGTGTCATTACATTGCATCCAATGTAAGTGAAGACATGAGAAAAACATTACCTTATGATAGACCAATATGATCATACGAACGATTTTATTTTATGTTAAAATCATATAATAATTACAATATAACAACACAAATGGATATAACAATTATATAAATTCATATGAACAATAATAATATTTACCATTTTTTATGTGAATTAAAAATGGGGACGCATTTCCCTTTTTACACAATAATGGCCGACGATTGTCGCATATTCCATTTCCACTGTAATATGCGGAATCATTCTCATGTTTTTATATGAACATCATATCACTATTATTATGCAATCATATCAAATTATTACACAATTATTTAAATAAATTGCGAATTTTGCACTGATTTTAGGAAATAATTCTTTTTTTCACGTCATTAATAATTATTTATTTAATTTTACGTTACAATTTAATTAAAGGGATTTAAAAAATTATTATTTATCATAAAATACAATGAAATGAAATATTTTATAATAATTTCTCATTTATTTAATAATCACATTTTATCGGTGAAATTATAAAACATAAGAATTGATAATTATATAAATAAATGACTTTAATGATATTATTCCATAACTTTTTTCAATTATTAAAATACGCATTTAATATGAAATTACAGGTCATTGTGCTGAAAGTTGTTTTTGATTATAATAATCAACTTTTTTAAAATTAATTCCGTATTAATACCTTCTTTAATGGCCTCAGGTATTTGAGTAATTGATAATGTACAATATGTATGTATATAATTAATTATTAAATGAATTGTATTTAATTCACATAAAAAGGGTTATAAAAAAACTTTAAATTAAACATTTGTTTTAATAATATGCATTTAAAAGGAGTGTGAAATGTTAACGCTGTATGCGCATGTTAATGAAATATTTAATTTCTAAATAATTATTGAGATTAAGAGTAAGATTAAGAGTAATTAAAGTCGTATATTTTATAAGGAAAAAACTGTATAAATAATAATGATAAAATAAAACACTAAAAGTGTGTTAAAAACAAAACGCAATTAACAAATAATTTATTATTTTTTATATTTATGTGTTGATTTTTTAAAAATAAAAATTTATTATTTCTTTTTAAAGTTTATAATTGTGATTAATGTTTGAATTATTTATGTGATTCCATTGTAGAAATGGACCAATTTCAGAGCGTTGCCACGACCTCAGCGGGTGGTGATGGCATATCG
>JAQIWM010000307.1:0-10731 GCA_034695285.1 Eniochthonius minutissimus | reverse complement strand
AAAAAGCGATGTAATTTGTGATGCATATCGATTTGAATGTTTGAGCCATTCCAATGGTATACTATTCACTGGACAAACATAGTCTCATTCTCTCTCATTCCTCTCTAACAAATATACAATCCTAGTTCTATTCTCTCTTCCTCTTTACAATCTAATGGCATCGTCTCTCCACTGTCTGTATGTACGTCTCTCTCATTCTCAGACTCATACCATTGTATTGCATTTTACTAACGATGTGAACATGAAAATGCTAAAATTGACGCTGAAAAACGTGATCACAGTGATGGAAAGTTTTACGCCTTTTATATTATTAATATTGTTATTGTAATGCATCAATTTGGTTATGAAATGCCAATAGTTTATGTCACTATTTTGGGTCAACTGACACTAGTAAAATTTATATGCAATATGCGGGGAAATTAATTTTAAAATAATTAGATATTGATATAAATTATTCAATTTTTTTTAAAATGATATTAAAATAGACAATAATAATAATATTTTGATGTAAAAAATCACTTTTATGATGACCCTAAAATATCAAAAGCGTTTACCGCGCGTTTAGTAACGTTTACATCATTTTTTAGTAAAATAAAAATTGAAAATAATGTCCATCGTATAAATTCTAATAAAATTGGTATACGCACATTCACATATTACTAGTAATACATATGCGCATCTGAATACAATATATTTATATATTTTATTTCATTTTTTTTGCTTTTTTTCATATACAAGTGAGTGTTTTGTTCAAAAATCAAAATACATTGCGTTTTGCGCTTTTCATATACAATAAAACCCCTAAAAAAGTTTAAAAAGTTTCACAGCATAAAACCCATACATAGTATATACACAACAATAGGTAAAGCTCTGAAAACTGTCCACTGTCAGTTTTACTCTGAACATAAATATATATTATATTAGGAAATGCCACTTTTGTGTCTCTCAAATGCAAAAGGTATAAAATATTCCATTCTTTGCTCCAAAGTGCAAACTTTGAGAGAAGAGAGAGACAAAAAGACAATAGTTATATATGCCATCACTAGTGATGGTATCACAATGCCTTTGAGGGGAAAAGACACTCGCGCCAAATGAAAGTCATTCTCTCTTTGGATCTTCATACTATTTTTTGTGCTGAGTCCACATCAGACTGTCCTCATACATAGGTACAGCATGGAAATGGAATTGGAATATGCACATAAACATCTAGTGAATGTATAGTTCCCGTTTTACCAATTTTCAGTTTTACCCAAAACTTTGTTTTACAGTAAAAAAGTTTTTACAAAAGTTTATTAATTTTTAATTTATTTAAAATTTACATGTATCATCGTTGCATATCTAATATCATTGTCTACTTTTATTTATAATAATTTAGTAAACTCTAGTTTATCTTTTAAAATTTATATTACTAAAAAACCTCCCAATTCTGTTATTCCTTTAATACTTAAATTGTAATTAAAAATCGAGGTGTTAAAAGGATCTAGTTAATGTGTACTTTTTAATGTATAAAAAGTTATGAAAACTTTTATACGAGTTATAAGAGTTGAAGTATAACTGCATTTAATTCCTCCTTTATTCAAATCTTTTCTAAGACAAAATACAAATTCGGCAAAACGGTGAATATACAAAATACATCTAAAGATATTAGTGACAAAACTATTTTTTTTATTTCAAAGTATTGCCAAATTTTTATATGTATTTTACTATAGAGACACAAAACTGTTGAACCCATGAGACTAGAGACTTTTAACTCTCTTTTTGAGAGAAAAGTGTAAAAAATGGGCTGAAGAGTGAAGCAGAACATTATGTTAAATATTAGTTTGAAAAATATAACTATAAAAAAGTACTATGAAAATGCGCTTATGAATCATACGCACGCACCTGAGACATGCGTTATTTTTGCGCATTTAATTTCTTTATACTGAAATAACTGAATAATAATATGAACATTTAACAGTATAATTATGTTATTATTATCATGATTATGCGAATAATATTAAATTAAATACATAAATTGCAATTATAGGATATTAAATAAAATATGGAATTAATCATGTGTCACTAGAATATGTTTATCATTAATAAATATAATTAATAAATTAAATTAAATCACAATAAAAAAGAATTATACAAAAAACATACTCAAATGAAACAGTATAATCATAAACATGAGTATAACGATTCAATACTATTAATTAATTAGTATCATATGAAAGATGTTTAATAATTATTAAATTAATTCAAATTGAATTACCTGATGAGGCCAATTGTTGTAAATATGCCAATTGTTTATCATCAGCGCCAAATAATAACTTTCCATTAACTAGAAAATTATTCGGACCCTCACTGCCATTCAATTTGGACAATGACGATGACAAACTGTTAGTATTCGGCCACAAGAGTCCACTAGTGCCTGAATTTGTACGCGTGGCATTGCCCAATTTAGAGGCCCATATAAGGGGCAACAATGGATTAGTATTGTTCACATTGACACTGTCCATTGTCTGACATTTAAGGGTCAATAACAACGTCAATAGAGAATTATTTGTACACACACGATACAGTACAGATAGAATAAGAAGTTGGTTCGTAAGTACTAACTAGTGATGGTGAACAATTATCTGTGAGGCTCTTAAATGCTGTCTTAAATGTCTCTGTCGGTGAATTGTTGTCTCAAATTGTTTTTTGTTTTGTTTTGCGGCACCATAAAAAATCATTAACACGGACGCGGTCAGTGAATTGCTCTTTGATGCGGTGACTTAAATTAGAATCATCAGTGTCAATGTCAAATCATCACTGCAGAGTCATCATTGGGAATGGGAAATGATCACATCATTTCACAGTACAGAGAGAATAGAATAATACACTAATATTAGTAATAGTTATTTGTTATTAGTCAAAAGGTCATTATTATTTTGACAGTAATCATCAAATTATTATTACTATTGTATTGTTGGTAATAATAGTTAGGAATTTGCCACCATTGGTAAATTTATATATTTTTGACACCGGAATTGTTGTCAATTGCGTTAAAACGTGAGATAAATTTATATATATTTCTTAAGTGAGAAATGAGTTTAAATTTAGCAATTTTTATAAATAACGATTGCACTTTTTTCAGTCAAAAACTAATAATAATTATTACACTATGAAATTGCACTGAATTTGAAATGAGACACAATAACTATTACATTATTAATATTATTAATAATTAATTACTTATTATTATATTTATTCTCTTTTCAGTTATTAGTTTGACTCATTTTGTTAACATGTATAACATTTATATAAAAAGTTTATAATCATTATTTACCCGTTAATTTCATCATTAAAAACTTTCATTATATGAACCACCAATTGTTGTTTCTCAAACAAAAGTATTGTTGCTTTTGTAATAATAATTAATTTCTTCACATAATTAGGAACTTTTAATAATTAAGGCATCAATTACTTGAGGTAGTAATAGATTAATGATCGAAGAAAAAGATAATCACGTATTGTAGTAAATCAGAACATTGTTCATCACGAATTAATTATTAAAAGTAATTAATTATTTTAAACTTTTTTAGAGAAATAATAATAATTGATTATTATTATTATTCTATTATTATTATTATTATTATTTACGACAAAACAATCGACAGAAAAAGTTTTCCGACAAAAAAAGTTAAGTCTCTTATACTATCATTGTATTATTATTGTATCCGTCGCCACAAATGCCCATCAGCATATAGCATACAGTAGTAGTTATACAATATTATTCAGCATCCGAGAAACTTCTTTTCACTCGCATCAGCATCACACATCACTAGTAAAACTGGACTATTGCCACTGTGATGCAGTTGAGAGTGATGTCAGACTCACAGTGATGCCTCTCACTAGGAGCTGATGCTTATGGATGTGATGTGATCGAAATCGGAATATGGGCAGAGATCATTATGCCCCTCTCAATGGAGAATAGAGCATTGTTGTAAATGAATACAGCGCAGATGCGAACTATGTTTTTGTCCACGATTTTCTATTCGGTTCTGAAGGGATAAGTCACTGTTTAGAAGTATCACTGAAGTATTCAGAAGGGGGAGGGGTGTACTTTACATTTTAAAGTAATAATCGATTTTTAAGGGTTGAGCCTATGAATTTGGAAAGAGTTGAAAATGGGAAAGTGTTTTATAGTAACTGAATATTATTATGCAAATATCCTATAATAATGCAATTTAAATATTCATTTATATTATCGTTATTAATTCATTTTATTTTATTTCAATATTAATTATATGCTAATAATATGCTAATTAATTATTCATTATTAATAATTAAGTATTATTTATAATAATATTAATGTATAATAACTAGTAAATAAATCAGTAACAAAAATCTTTCGTGTTATTTAACAGCGCAATCAAACGAATGAATCCCTCAAATAGTAAATCCCATGAAAACAGTTAATAGAGAGTGTGTGTGTAATTCCAACACACTAATGGTTAATTATCTGATGGTATATTGACACTGTTAAGGTTAAGGGGGCAAATGATGGGCAACAATACAATGAGTGAGACACACACACACACACATAGTATACAGAAAAGACATATCGCACTACCAAAAAGTGATACTAATACTAGTATTTTTTGTGTGCGCGTCCAAAAAGCAAATGGCAAAATATTTTTCTCTCACCATTGGTCATGCGAAAACAATCACAACATATTTCTGACAACAATACAAAAAGCTAACTTTTTTGCTCGTATATATATAAATAAAAGTGTGAACAGAAGTGAAGTGTAATAGTAATAATATACGAGTAAAATAATACTTTTGTATTTTGGCAAAAGGAATGTGTGAAACACACAAAATGCTGTGATAATGAATATTTTGTATTTAATTTGTATTATCACTGTGAAGTACTAGTGACTAGTGATGTATCATTCACTTTTCATTAATATTGAATTCAGTGATGCACTTCAGTTGATAGTTATACAGACATTGTCACATGCACATATTTTTTTATGTGAATTGATTCCATTAATTTAAAATTTAATTTAATAGTACCATTATATAATAGTTGTGTAAAAGTCACATGATACTATGAGACTATGATACTATGAGAGGAAATCAGCAATTGAATCAAAAATTATTTGGCATAAAACAACGAAATGCAAAGAAATTACTACGTCCTTAGTTTATGTGTCTACACTTTTTGGCGATGGTAATAGTAATTGTTGTATGAGCAGAGGGGATACGGTATTATAAAACTTTAAAAATTGTTAATCAAAATTCATTGATGCGATTCTCTTTTGCAATTGTCATATGATCTCTTAAAAGATCCAATGATCGTTTTTACAGATATTAGTATCGCGAGAATATAGAGTCTGAATATTGTATTGCATTTGCATTGTTGTAGATATAAAAATTTTTTCTCTCATGTCTTTAAAGATCTCCCGTATACAATAATACTATTTTCTTTTCAATTGATTATATCATCACTATTATTACTCATGTTGAATATTCAATACGCGCGAATAATAATAATGATAATAATAACAATACATATAGAATAAAGTCTCACACTGAATATAAACTATATATTGATATACTACTAAAGGTATATCAATACCTTTTGCATATGATTATCATACGCGACAGACACACACATGCGTGGGATACACTTAAACCTGTATGTGGCAATTTCCTCACAACACACGTATACACGTATATATTTATGCATAATTTTGCAGTATTTTTCGGTAAAAAATGTTCTAACTTTTCCCACCATTATAATAACAGAGTAAAACTAATAATTGGCCATCGATGATGTGACGGCGGTCATCGGAACATTCAGTAGCGCATAGTAGTACTAGTATTGGTGTGTAATTGGGGTGATATGAGAAAAAAGTTAGTGTCAGAAAGCATTTTTTTTCTCTCTTTCTATGACCACACAAATAACAACTCAACTGAAAGTAACTATCATCAGTGTGTTTTGTGTCACCAAAAAGCAAACCGATTATTGCGTGTAATATCATAATACTATCATCGCCTTAAAATAAAATCAATGATCCAATCTTATTAAAGACACCATCAGGTATGAGATTCTATCATATCATATCTTATATCTCTTTAAGATATATCTATATTTTTAATATTATTATACACACTGCGACAGGTGCTGATCAGGTTATGAGAAATGCAACAATATATTACAAACAAACAACAATATGAGAGGAAAAAAGCAATCATCCTTAATACAAGTTACACAATAATAATAATAATAAAATAATAATATTAACGGATGGTCACTGCCTTTAGGACATTGGCCAAAGAAGTGAAAGATATCACAATATATACCATAATAATACAATACAAGTGAATGTTTATTGCCACTAACAATTGACAGTGACAGGTAATGTCAAAGATATCACTATCATGCGGAGGATGTGAATATTTAATATTAAGAGAGGGAATAAAAGCTTTAAAAAGGGGCTTGAAAATAGGGGACTATCATCATCACTAGTGATGGTGATGATAATGCAAATCACTCCCGAAATGAGTCATCGGAAGAGAGTACCAAAAGAGAGTCGGAAAATGCAAATGGCAATTTATTATACAATGGGCAAAGGCATAGTATATACATGAGCGGCATATGAATGGCATCACTGTTGGAGATGCGGTCACTTCACTTATCAATGCACATGGCACTAGTATAATATACAGAGTTAATAATAATCACAATGAGAGGAAGAGAGAGAATATGGAAAAACAAGCAAAGGGCACATAATACCACACCACTAAAGGGCATTAAAAGTGGACATTAGACTAATACTAAGATGGGTGGACACTAGTGCGATGGTCATCAATGGTATGATTGATTGTTCACAAACACACACATATTACACTATCATCAATTGTATTAATAGAGTCAGAAACAGAAAAAAAACTAAAGAGAGACATGCACAGGTGAAGCTCATTATGTGCCCATTTTTGCGAATGAATGAAAAAGGGTCATTTAGAATAACATACATGTATTTGTATTTGTGATGCGCAAATATAAGCAAATAACGGATATATTATTATATTATTATTATTATTATTAATATAATATATTAAATGTGAAATATCAGAGGACTAATAACTGCTCTTTGCGTATGTTTATTTAATCAAAAGGGTGTTGACCATAAGAGAGTTAATACACGGACATGCAAAAAGTATCTAATATATTGAGGTATTGGGATATGGCCATTGAGTCACTTACTTGAGGATGGATATATCATTATTTAGTACTTTTTCAAGATGTTTATAATCTTTGGGACCAAATTCAAGTATTGAAAGTGATTCTTACCTATAAATAAATAAAAGTAATTTACAATATTATTAAAGTTAATTAAGGTTTGTAATTAATTTAAAAATAAAATTATTTATTTAATTATGAACAAAATTGTAATGAGCTTTATTGTAAGTTATACAATGTAATTACTTAAACGAGTAATTATAGTTTATTAGTAGAAGTAAAATTAAATTTTAAAAAATAAATATCTTTAACTAGAAAAATATTAAATTTTTTTTACAAAAATTAATATTAACAATTTTCACACTTGAAAATCATCAATTGTAGTGAATGAACAGATTTTAAAAGAGGCTATTCTCTTCACTCTTTTTTGTCATTTAAAATTGGATTTTGGAACACGAATCACCCTTAGGGTAAGATCGTACTTTTTTGCGAAGGGAAGTACAACACTAGTACTACTAGTGACATACACATACAAAGGGGCATAAAAGAGCATAAATTGGATATTCAAATTTTGACAAAACATGAATTTTTTGCTTTGAAAAACTTTACGCATAAAATAGTGCATGTGAAAAAAAATGTATGTGATTTGCACGTTATTTGCAATCCAAAGTTAACATTATGTGTTACGTTATGTACAGTTAAGAACATTCACGCGTTCACTTTTATATTACTAAAGCAGTAAAATACTCTCTGAAAGTATTGACCAATTCAATGTTCCACAATTTGCCATCATCTTTCGTCAATCGGCAATCTCTTGAGGCAAAAGACATCCTCAAACACAACATGTACTAGCATCAGGCTTTACCATCACAAATAACATGCACATATCTACATACTGCATATATAGTTATGGATATAAACGAAAATGCAATTGTCAGTCAGTCACTGCCGTGGTACGAAATATGCAATTCAAAATGACCATCCGCATACATACTATACATAGTATATATCCGCGTATACAATTTGCATTGGAAATTGATTGTTATTCGCAGAGTCAAAGAATATTTTATGTCAGTGAATGTCTGATTCAGAGGATGGTCATAAATGCAATCATATGCAATATTTTGCATTATTCGAGAGGAGGAAAGAGACGATTTTGCATCATCGTAAAATACACTCAAATACAGTTATGGAATACGCGAGTCTAGTCATAACTACTAGTTATAAAACTTGTACATAAAGTTTTAATAAAAATACAATTTAATAATATATTTAACTTTTTCACTTAATTATTGTCACTAATTAAGTTTATATACTATAAGTATGTAAATAAATTTAGGAACACAAAATTTTAATATTAAAGTCTAGTAACATTAATTGTACAAAATATAGTAAACATTTAAATAAACATTTGAATAATGTTATACCAAAAATTAAGCGTGAAAAATATACAATACAAAGTATAACATCACCAATTTTGAAAATAACTTACAACAATATTAAGATGGAAAAATGAAAAAAGACATCACTAGTGAATATAAAGTATTACTTTTCGTCGTCGTTTTTGCACAACTATTGTCATGCATCATCGCCTTAGGGTAGAATGAGATGTAACCAATGACAATGTCCAAGTACTAGTGCAAGTCTTACTAGTATACTGATGCACATTGTTGACATTAGAATGCACATTTTTGTCATATTGCAACAGCACTGTTTACCATTTCCTGAATATAGTGTGACTCAAAAATATTGTATAATATATTGCAGAATGTACAATATTAAAGTATATACTATGCGAAAGTTTTTTCATATAAAAGTGTCATTTTCATTTACTAGTACGATGGAGACGCAAAAAAAATAATTTACCCGCATTTGGGTGAACATTAAGCAAATAATGCGAAAGTAATCATTATGTGTGACATCATTACCATGCTTCATTACCATCTTCACCTTGAAAAAAATACATTTCCATGACTGATGACTATTTACTAGTGAACAGAGTAATAGTTAATGACAAAAAACTTCCAAATTTGAGAATTCACTATTAAAATAAACCCCTATGAAAATAGTCTCTTTTATTGTCTACTATCAAAAGCACAAACAATACTATGGGTTTTTTAACTAGAAACAGCGAAGAAAAAGTTTAAAACAAATTGAATACCCTTTTTAACGTATCAACACACTTTTGTTGTTTATTTTTTTTCATTTTTCTTATTTTTTAAAACCCTAATGAATTTACTAGACACGTGCCGATAATCGGCACGATAATAAAAATCAATTGATACATTAAAAAAACTAATAATTTTTGTGTTATCAATTTTATAGTTATATTTTATCACTATCACAGGTATACATTGATGTTAATTTGTATCATAATCATCTTCACAATCATCTTATTACTATCAAAATAATAACATGAAAATCACGCTTTATTATTATGATACAGCAATAGTCGTCATTCACAAATTCGTCACAATAAATATATACAAAAATAATATACTACAATACTCATATAACATTACTCATGGAGCGATATGCATCAATGAGTTTAAAGTGAATCTCTTTTTCCTTCTCTCATATACTATACTCATATACTACTATGTGCAGAGATTTTCGATGAGAAAAAAATGATTGCACTTCAGACACAATGTACTATCAGGAGTTTTGTGAGTCAAATGTGAGAGTCAAATTAGAGGCTGCGGTGCAACTGTTAATAGATATTCTTTGCATCACTATGCTCGAAGATTATTATAATCATCGGGCACTAGAGTCAAATGCATGCGGATGGTGGTAACAATGCAATGAGTGAGTGAGAAAGTGATTGTAGTAAGAAAAAGTTTCTTACATCATAATGCCATTTTTGTTGTCGAACTATTTTTATTAATATTGAAAACAAAAATTATAAATACATGGATAGTAATACCGTGAAATTTCTTTTTTTACTTAAATTATACATTTTCTTATCTGACAACATAAATATGTCAACATAAACAGTACTTGTATGTAGTAAATTTAAATCAAATGGTGGTATGCTGATGCCAATGATATTGGACAATGATGGCACTTGACACTGAATAACTTTTGAACATATATCAAAGAAAATAAAACTTTTAAAAAAAGTAAAAAAAATTGTCTGTCTTTAAATAATAATAAAAAAGTTACTATTTTATCAAAACATGAAAAAAGTTAACCTCTAAAACGAGTGAGTATCACTGATCCATGAATATGAATGAATATTCACAATGCGTGCATAACATGCACAAAATCAACAAGTCCCAGACTATGTAATATTTAATAATAATATGATTGTATAATAAATGATATACTGCATATGGTACTAATACAGGTATACGCATATACTAATAGAAGGGCATCACGCGATTGTATATATGAATAAAGGCGTGCGGTAATAAATATAAATTTGAATATAATAGGTTCAAATGTTAAATAGTATTTGTAAAAGAGATATCATTAATAACATAATAAAGTTAATAAACAAATACTAGTAAGCA
>JAQIWM010000306.1:0-10735 GCA_034695285.1 Eniochthonius minutissimus | reverse complement strand
GTATTGTATGTGTGGATGTATACGTGTGTGTGTTATTTATGAGATCATAGGGTAGTATCAGCGATCAGAAATCAGATCAGAGATGCCATGAGATAGGAAATTAGAGATCAGAGGATCAGTGAAGAATCATCAGAGGATAAAATAGAGATTTTTGGAAAAGGGCTAAAGAAAAATACGTCTTTATTTAAATAAATAATTCTTTGAGAAAAAATTATCTAAAACTGAAAATAAAATTTGCATTTACAACTATAGGAATATGAATGATAGTATAGTGTTGTAGTTTATTTTTACATATATACAGTCTCTGATATAATTAATTAGTGTTAAATAAGGGACGACATTAACCTGTACCTGCTATACACTGATAATGTGCTTCCAGATACTTGAGGGTACCGGGACATGGATCATCGAATAATGAGCTTGAGGCTGATAATGTGCAGCTCTTCTTCAGGCCACAGCTAAGATCGGGAAAAAGAAAAAATCAGCGAAAAGATTGTTAAAAGAGAGGCATTTAAAAAGATATGAGAGAGAAATTAGCAATTGTTTCACCCGCAGCAGCAATGGATTTATATACCAAAAGATATTATAAAAATCATTAAAACTTTTTTAAAGTAAAAATAAAATAATTATTTTAACATAAACTCAAAAAGTAAATTATTTATTAAAAATCATTGGGGTTTATAATATTATAATAAATATTTTAATATTAAAGTATTTAAGTAATAAAATATATTTTTGTTTATTGACCATTACTTAATACTACAAAAATACCTATTGAATGGTAAGTTATAATGTAAATTCATATTTACAGTATCTATAATATGCTAAAAGCATATTCAACAATACAGTGGCTAATCATTAACGTTGCTCCGGTAACACGAATATGATTAATGACATTTTTGTTGAGAGTAAATCAGTTAATATCATGTCATGTGAATGGATGCTCAATACGGAGCACGGGTGTATAAATACATTGTTGAAAAATGGTGAAGACATTGTTAAAATAGAGGCCTTTATAATGATTGTTCCTCAATATATATCTCATTATATGAAACATATTTTAGGTGAACCTTTTTAATATAAACTATACCAAAACATATATGCATACAGGTGAAAGGTAAAAGCCTAAACTTTAATAACTAATAATAACCTAATGGATGATGATGGGATCTTACATTTAGACACACCCTGTATTAGTGCATGCATTTATTACTACTAAATTTAAAGTTATATATTTTTTACATTATATCATTGATTGACATTGAAGAACACTGCACTTAAGTGTAACATTTATTAAACACATCACGATACGTTTTAGAAAATAAAAAAATAATTAATGATCAATTAAATTGGGTTTTCAGAAATTATAGTGATAAATAATTATTGGAAATATTATTCAATACAAATAAAAATCGATTGCATTAATTAAGTTTTTAATTGATTCATTAGTTATTATTTGAAAATATAAAATGTCACTTAAAGCACAGTGTTCAGATAAATAATTATCCCCGAAACAAAGAAACATCTGCACACATATGTTATTTATCATTTTATATAATATATCGGTATTTAACACACAAAATATAATTCATAATTTATCGTCATACCGTAACATAGTAATACATTAACCCAATTCTAAGCATTAATATAATTATAATTATTATTATTATCATTTACGATTAATCCAATTGCAGAGATAATCAAAATTGAGTTTTATTTCCATCTTATACTAGTGTCTCATACTAGTACTGTATTACTCTCACTCTGCATGTAGAAAAATCTTCTCTGAGGCTATTTCTACTCTCAAAAAGAGATGGAAAGATAATTCAGTACCTATTCCCTGAATTGCAATTCGGTAATAATAATAATAATAATTTTGTAATTTGTAATTTCAATTTCATACACAAATTGAAATACACTCACAATATACAGAACTCACTGTGAATATAAATTATAATTATTTTTGCTTTTGGCTATACTTTGGCGTTTATTACTTTTATATAAATATATTTTATAAAAATAATACCATTACTAGTAACTGTTAAAAAAAAGCTTTACAATATATATTAATTTCAATAATAATACCTAAAGCCGCATTTGTATATGCGTTTTTTTTGTATACAAAAATATAACTAATAATACATATATAATTTAAACCTAAATTATTGTATAATATATTCTAAATCATGCACTTAAAATAGTATATAATACAAACTAGAAACTAGTATTAGTATGTATTATGTATTACTAATATATTAGAACGCTGATCACAGGTAGCCACAGGTAATAAATTATATTGTTCATATGCCATAACTTTTTTAAGGGGTGCCCCCTCTTTAAAAGACGTTACAGGACCTTTAGTTACTATCACTGTACCTAGTAACAGGTAGAAACATGTGTTGGCCGAGAGATAAAACTAACTCATCAGGTGCATTGGTCTATCGTTATATAATAACCCTGACCCTAAAACCTTTGAGATAATCAAAAATCGGTGAATAATGCTCCTGAAGTACACCCCTCAGAAGCTTCATTTAATGTGCACCCGGTACAGGAGTACATTCAGGTAAACTAGTGAGTCCTTTAAATGATAAGAAAGATGAAGTGCCATACAAAGATCATGATCATGATCATGAAAAGGGAGAGTTTTTTTGGAACTTTCTGAAGATCATTAACATTAAAGTTTAGTAATTATCAACGTTTTCAGAGTCGAGTTAAAAGTAAGGGGAGAATTGAGCAAAGGTGTTATGGTGATTACACGTTTTAAAAGTATATACTGTACACATATATACTCAAAACATGATAAAGTACTAAATTAAAGTAATATTTAACAATTGTAAACGAAAAATGATAAATTGTTAAATATTATTACTTTAATTATAAAACGTTATATGCAATTAATATAAAAGTCGTTAATGAGGAAAATAGTGACATAAGTGAATGAAAATAAATCAATTAATTGGTTCATATCGTGAAAAGATTAAGAAAATAACAATCTTAAGAGTCAATAGAAATGGAAAAATTTAAGGGTTAAAAAATTGGAATTTCGTAATAAATTTTCCGCGACCGAAAAATCTCATTTTTTCGAAACAATGAAAAAACTAATTAATAGGGTCTTAATCTATAAGTCGATTATCGAATATTATTTTCGATATTAATACCTATAACATAGTGATATGACTGATTAAATGATTTTGCCATGCACCGGTATTGCACTTCGAGATATTTGTGTGTACCCGGACATGGGTCTTCCGCAAAGAGACCGCTCGAGACACGGACAGTACATTCCCGTCTCTGTTTACATCTGTATTATTAAAAAAAGTTAATAAATAAAATGACATCATATAATTAAATAACCGTAATACAGCAGCAGCATTCGATTAAATATCACGTGTTTTTTGTTACGAACATTCAATTGTATCATTACTTCAATTGTCATTATGACAAATGATCTTTAGAATTATCATCACCCCCAAAATGATCCACTCTCTGATGGGGATATATTTATCTTTTACTATGACACACTCACACACTGAGAGATCACTTTTTTGGGGGGTATTTTCCCCGTGATACACTAAAATCTATTATAATGGTTCATATATCTATTGATTTATGAGTCATATTGAAGTGTAATAATATGTTAAATCATCGGAAATTCTTATGATTTATTTCACTTTTTAATGGCAAATTTTTTATCAATTTTTAGATTACGAAAAAAAGTGGCATATGATATAATGCCATTAATAATAACGTAAGATTAATGTTTAAATTAAATTTTTTAAAAATTATTGTAAATTACTATTTATTAATAAAATTGAAAAATATATTTTTAATTTTTATATTTTTCTTATAAAATTATTAATTTATTAAATATTTTTTGATTTTAATTTGAAATATCCGCGTTTCGAGTTTTAAAATATCACTTAAAGCGTTATAAATTCTTAACACTATTATAACATACTTTTTAATCTTTACAAAAATAATATACACTGTAATTTGTCAGTAAATTTTATGGTGTAGTATTTAATTAATGTTTATATTTTTTAAAATTTAAGGAAAAAATTCTTTAAAAAGTATCTTCCGTCAGATCATTTTTTGATCATCATTTACTATAGTCAATGATTATAGTTTAATAAAAACCTTTTTATAAGTACAGAGCCTTCTTATAAAAGAGTATATACTCCATATATGGCACTTCTTAAGCAGCATCAGTGCATTCTCAGGTCTGTGCCTTTAATGAAATATTCATGGACCAAAACTAAGATGATCATCATCATCATCATCTTAAAAAGAGAGTGAAACGCACACACATAAACGTATATATCGTACTTTCGCATGAAATGATCACCAAAAACATGAGTGCCTACAAAATGCTTCCATAAACTAGTGATAGTGGCTATGGATGGTTATGGAGAAACATATTCGAATGAGAGGCGCACGATTTTTTGGAATATAAAATTCATGAGCATGAAATCAGTGGCGGAACTATACATATTACTAGTATCATGCAATAAACAATTATAAATAATGAAAATTTTATATTACAATTTTTAATTATAAATTTTTAAAATTAAAATTTTATATTTAAAAACAAATTATTTCGTATTCATAACATGAAATGAGTTATATAATGGTTCCGCCGCTATTTTCTCTGCAACAATTCATCTCTCCCTAATCTCGCCAAAGGCTTCGTCTTCAGCAACAATTGATATAAACATGAACCATAACCAAGAGCTATGCAAAAACATGTCATATAACTAAACATATATGGTAATAATAAACTACTAATACGAGATGTCCATCAGTAGTTCATCAGCATGAGAGAGAGAGGGAGAGAGAGAGAGAGAGAGAGAGAGAGAGAGAGAGAGAGAGAGCTGATGATAGTTCTCGAAAAACGGGAAATCATTTATTACCATTGCTAAAGAATGCCCTTAAAGTACTTAAGCATCTTTAGGCATCAACGATCTTATACCATCGATAATATGGCACTGTTTGAGTATAATTAATGATTAAATCCAATTTAAGGATCTGAAGAATCAGTATTAAATTTATCATCATATAACTCACTTAACAGTGTATTGTGCACGTTTAAACATGTGTTTAATTATTATTCAAAAAAATTATTCATATTTTTTTTCTGATATTAAATGTTTAAAGATCAAAGACCACTTTAGGCATTGAACTTAATTAAAATCCGAAACTATATATTTACTAACGATTAATTAACGATCATTATCTGCTTAAATTTTTCAAATATTTATTTATTATTATAATTTTTTTTTAAAATGAAATAAACTTAATTTTTAATGAAAAAACATCACTATAATTTTAGTTACAAAAAAGTTACATCCTGAATTATATTAATATCCTTATATTTTTACTTTTAATTTTTTTATATTATTTTATATATTACTTTTTTCAGTTCATTAATTAATCCATCTAAAAATTAACACCTAAAGAATAGTTTTATTATACACTCGTGTCATGTTCAGTCTTTAATAATGTATAATCCTATTTAATCATTTAATAAATTAAAAGATAAGGAAATTATTTAAAGGAATTTTTAAGGTGCAGTCAGTTTCACGTTCTATTGAAAAATAATAATCAAAAATTATCTTTTACTTTTTCACCTCTTTCTATTTACTAGTAAATGACTCAAGCTATTAACGGATAAATTTTTACTTTTTTTACAAAAAATATTCTTAATAATAATTCATTATTATTTTTATTAATGCTTAAACATGTTATTTATAGGTATATATAACTATAACCTTAACTATAAACTTAAATTGTTATTTTTACGACACGAATAACTAATTTGGATATTAATTAAATAATTAATTACAATTAATATAATAAAAATTTAATATCAAAGATAATATTAATAAATTAACGCTTAAACCGGTAGCATATGATGATAGTAATTTAAAAAAAATTAATTGTAATACTTAAAGTTTATAAAATAAATAAATAAAAGTAAAAATTAAACTAAAGATTAAGTGATGCGATGAGATAATAATAATAATAATTCTTTTGAAAAAATATGAAAAAATAAACATAATAAATAAAAATATAAATTCATCATTCCACGAGTGATATGCTAATGGCATTCTCTAATCAATCAATGCTTTTGTTTGTTTATATATCGCCCATCGTATTTACCATACTTTACTAGTACCATGTTATATAAGTACGATACAAAATGATAAAATGTCCGCATTCCAATACCGTAACAGTATAAACAACACACAGCAATAGACACAATTCATATATTTTTTCATACTCACGTCACAACATCACAATCAACATCCATATTCCAATCCACATCCACATCATCAACATCCAGAACATGTCCTCCCACAATCCTGATTGTTTAAGATACATGTTCACTAGCAATGGATAACCTTTTTTCTTTCCTTTTTCTCTATTCTCTTCTCAAAAAAAGAGATAATACCATAATACTATGATACTATTTTTAACATGATACATATCTGTGAACTCTCAAATTCCAAATCTCCATTAAGAGGAATAATCAATTTATTTATTTATTATTTAATTTATTACATTCCCATTTATTATTTATTATTTAATAAAAGTATATTTGTTGATGTCACTCGTAGAATATTACTCAATCAATAATAACATATATAACATATATACTAACATCAGGGAAATCATAATCATGATGAAGGGTCTGTTTTCTTCATCATCGTCATGATGATCATCAGCATGCTGATAGTGAATCACCGGAATGTGATGCCCCTAAACACAAAACTCCTTAAAAAGTGTATATCGGAATGAAGAATCTTGAAATGTTTGAAGGGTATGGTCCTAAGGAATTGGGAATACATTTTCCCTCCGCCCACACGTGGACCTTTCACAGGTATGCAATTGGAGTGAGAAATGACGGAGATGATGATGTACAATCACCACAAAAAAAATCATGCACCACAGAGGGTTTCCATTAAAATAAACTAAAAGTAAACAACATTCCGACACGTTTATTTCCCTTTTCTATTTACATTAGTTTTTCTTTAACTATTTTATTGTCAACACATGAGTAAATAAAAATGGAATAAACACGTACACACCGTTCTATGCATTTACTATTTTGATTTATATTCGCTGATAATTGTGCAAAACAATAATAATAAAATAAAAGTTTTAAGATCAAAATGAATAATATAATGATATATATAAAAAAAATTATAGTGACATTAACTAAATTTAAAAATTTTTTATATTGAATTTTTAAATAAAAAAATAAAATTAAAAGTAAAATACTAAAGAGCTAATAATTAACCGATAAAATATCTTTCTCTAAAAATGGTCTCAATCATTTGAGTGCCCCAAAGCAATGAATTCTCTCACATCACATCACCATCACCATTACTATTCACATACCTTTTTATCAGCATCAAAATACTAGTGCATGAATAAAAAGAAGCAACAAACGATTTTTCAAAACGTCTTTCAATTTCCTTTTTATTTTTTTAGAGGATCATCAAAAGAAAAATCAAAAGAAAAAATAAAAGTTAACTTTTAAAGGTCCAATAAATAAAATTCGTGATAAGATTTTTTTCATCGGACGTATAAAATAAATGAACTCAATTATTGAAAGCAGCGGGTGAATGAAGTGATACGAGCATTTGAGAAAGAGTATTATATACTATGTATATACATAGTATATACATAGTATAAGAGACAGAGTCAAAGATCTAATGATTGTAACTGATACGTGCAAAATGCGGGGGAATGTAATTTCAAAGTATCGTATCTTTAAACTATTTTATAACTAAAACTTTAAGTATTATACTTTAGGGTAAGTATTTTGTGGTGTGTGATAAGTTAATTTAGAAAATAGAAAGATGAGTACATTTTAGAAAAGAGATTAGCATTTGAGCGTATATATCTTATCATTCTTTTGGCTCTTTTCTCTCACACACAGAGTAAGAGGCAAAATCACTATAAACTATATAAACTATTGCTCTAGTAAATGATTGAAAAATCTTAAATGAAGACATAAAAAAGCGGTCTCTCTATTTCTTATCCTCTCAAAAAAATCATTTCGATTCACATCTCTCTCTTAACATGCATCAAGTGATGTACTATTGGTACAGAATCCATTTTTCAATACCCCATTAGTGATGTATCAGTGAATTCAGTTTCTTGATGATGATGATGATGGTGAAGACTCTCTTTGGTGATGACTAAAACTAAAAGTACCATTTCTAAATTATATTTTTACTTTACAAATAATAGAAAAAAAATCTATTGAAAATGGTCATTAAAATGGGTGTCGGACCCCGAAATTTTATATTTTTCCCTTTAATAGTATTTAAAAGAGATATTTGATATATTTTTAAAAACCGGCACAACAATGTTAACTTTAACTTTCCATAAATCGGTTGTATCGTCTCTTTCTGGAAATGGATCATAATGGACCCTTTTACAACTCACTTCAGCTCAACCATGATGATGATGACTAAACTCTAAGTGATTTTGAGTCGATTTTTCATTAAAACACCATCCTTTGGGATGGCGATAGAACAATACATCGTGATATAGCACTTTATGAGAGGAAATACTCTTCGAGTGTATATACACAACAATAGGAAAAGGAAAAAAAAATTTTATGGTCCGGGTCAATAGTGTTGTACAATCGATCAGTACCAAAAGCACCAATTGTTGTGTGTATTGTTATCCCCCTCTTTAGAGAAATTGAGACATAACACATCACATTATAAGACATTAAAATAAAATGCACTTTCAGCTAAACAAAGAATGTCGGAATATATAATAAGGATTAACCTCTTTTCATACTTCACTGTGTATTGTTTTTATAATGCTCAAAGTTAAAATGCAACAATACAAAATATCGTGCTGAAAATGCCCTAATTATTGATTTAAAAATTGCTTTACATTAAAGTAGTATCTTATTCCAAATAATTTTGACCGTTTATTCCGTTAAATGAGTCCACTAGTGACTAGTGAATACCACTAGTGAATGAAAATGACAGACCTATTTCATGGATGTAAGCTGTTTTTGCATCATTTTTCTCTTTACTATTACATTACTCACATGGCTTGACTCACGTCTTCGCTATTGTTGTAAATTAGGATAATACTCTTCACTGACAGTCATTAGAGAGAAACGGCATTTTAAAAGCTCTAACCATAGATTAGACTAAAACAGTGAAAGACTTTTCTATCATCTTTAATGTGTATTATCAGTATTGAGCATCTTTCAGTGTAAATACGGGGATTAGCATCAGCTTTTTCTATTTAACACTATTTAAAAGTTTAATGTTCCAAAAAGATATTTCCAAAGATTATATGTATGTATATTGTGACGTAATTATTTTATTTAAAAACGGGTCAAAGGTTATTTCTTAATATTTATTAATAGACTTTACAATCAAATGAATAAATGAAAATTTCATTTCAAAGAGAATCATCTCTAAAGCAATATACAATTCCGGATTCCATTATACCATAGGGCACATTCTTTAAAGAATACTAACCCTACACTAGTGGTGTATTGAATTACGAGTGTGTTTCTGAGAAAAAAATTCAGTAGAAAATTTGCAAACATAGTACATACTCTCTCTCTCTCTCTCTCTCTCTCTCTCTCTCTCTCTCTCTCTCTCTCTCTCTCTCTCTTCACAAAGCCCTATCTTTATTCATTGTCTTATAGTTATTCCTCTTTCAAAATGCTTCACATGAACCAAATTTAACTGAAAATCTCTCAATTTACGGATCGACAGATAAATGATCCCTTTAGAAGAGGGGGGATAGTGAAGGAAGGGATGGGGGTGTTTAACATACATTAACTTAGAAAAAAGGTTCCCTCTTCTCTTATGATGCAAATGGATCGTAAATTTTACCATCAAATACTAGATGTGTGTGTGTGTGTTGCTAAAGAAAACCTCTTCTATCATTTTTAAAAGAACGAAGACGATACTGTTAACTTTCAAACTGAAGACAATGAAAGAAGTCACTACACTTTCATGATCATAGTGATAGTTAAAGAGAAAATGCTCAAAGAAGTAAAAGAATCCAATTTACGTAAAGAAACTTTTAATGACTTTCTCTTTAAGAGTTCACCGTCACCTTTATACTTATAAAGTAGTTTTGTATGTAATGTGAACCGATGTGAGCATTTCTCTAAAAATCTTTTACCGGAATACTTTAAAATTTCATTACATTACTATACTTCAACAATTGTATTACACTTCAATTTATATCCCATTTTAAACTCAATTCTCATTTTTTCCATACTCTTTTTTCTATTTTTAATGTTACGCGTTAAGATGATGTCTAAACCTTGGCTATAGTGAGTCTGAAGATCCAAAAAAAACTATCACTCGTGAAGTTAATGTATTATACTTGTGGCGGTGGCAATTTATTTCTTTAGACTTTCACATATCTTATCCCATCCCTATTCGCATATCACTATCATTTTCCTATTCACTCGTGTTTAGTTTTCAATTTTGTTTCACCGTTTCTTTCATTCGCATTCTCATTTATATTGTCATTGTATAGTGCCACTTTCAAATATACTTTCACCATCCCTTTGATTCCCCATGAGGAGAGAGTATTTCTCTCAATTGTAATTCACCGCATACCCTTTAGGGTCTTAAATAAAATACTGACTCAAAATTGATATTTTTTTCAGGTTTTGGGATAAAATTAGGGTCATGTGCGATTCACTCTCTTGTAATGTGATACTTTATAA
>JAQIWM010000305.1:0-10752 GCA_034695285.1 Eniochthonius minutissimus | reverse complement strand
AAGTGCACAATAATACACTTGATTAGTGAATCCTCCGCTTATCCTCTTAACCACGATCTGTTCCTCTGTTATGTTATTCCATTTATTTTGAAGAAATGCTTTACACAAATCCAATGCCCTTTGACCGATATCTTTGGGGGTTTCACCACATTGTTTATTCGATTCATAGTTTTTCATTAAATCCTCCATTGCAAGTATTTGCGATTAAATAATACTCTTTTATCGTATATGTATAACATATAGTATAACCATATAGCATAACCATAGTAATGAAAAGATAAAGTTATATTTATATTTATGTAACACTTATTAAGTAAAGTGAAAAGATAGGGTTTGAAAAAACATGACACTAAAAGTGAATTGTAATAAAAATAAAAGTGGGAGCATATATGGAATGTGATATGTGTTATTTTTTAAACTATATTAGGAATTTAAAAACCGCCGTATAACTTACATATGCTGTTGTACGAATGGAGCGTGTCGGTATAAGTTTCAAATACACTCCCTTTATACTGAATACAATTCTGCAATTGGCTCTACACTATCGAAAAGAGCGTTAACAGATATGCCCTGTAATATGCATATTCTTTAAGATATTGAGTTTAAAATATAAAAATTCAATATTTTAAAGAATATGCATATTACGGGGCATATATGTTAACGCTCCGAACGATAGTGTATAGCCAATTGTTTAGTGCAATGAAATATAAAATTCACTTCTTTATAGTAAACATTTTCTTGGGCCCTAAATGTTCACTATAAAGGCAGTTGAGTGTAGTAATTGTAATAGATGAGTTGTTTGACGTTGTGACTTCACTTGAACACAAATGAATAAAAATGTGACATAACATGTGGTATATAACAACTATAATGATAACAGTGATTTATTAAATTAAAAAATAAAATTACGATATTTATTCAGCATTTTTGCAATTACTTTTTTGATTAAAAATGATTTTCTAAGAATTTTTTTTTCATGTATATATTTATTAAAATTTCATTCGAATATAAAATATTTTTATTAAATACAGAAATGCTTTAGTGGAGCTGTAAAAAGTATGGGATAATACTTTCATCAGAAGATTAATTATTTCAAAAATTAATTAATATTAAATCAATGAATAATTTTCAATATGAATGTTTATTAAAATATTAAAATATTAATTTATTAATTTATATATTTTAAATGATTACAATGTTCTCTTTGATAATTGTTTGTAAATATTATACAGCGTTTCGCAATTTACTTAAACGCATCATCAAAACATTTAAACTAGTCTTGTCCCAAACTGTTAAAACTAAGGCCGGGGCCGGGGCCGGCCGGGCCGGTCAAGTATAAAGCCGGGCCGGCCGGGTCGGGTCGGGTCGGTAAAAGCCGGTAGTACAAAGAACATGAGTTATAACAAACACATTGATTTTGCACATGACAAAAGAAAGTCTATACATGTTTAATGTACATTAACATTAAAAATAATCGTTCACATATCAATGCTGAAAAACTTAAAAAAATGTTATTTATACGATCAAATTGAAAATAATGGAATCTATGAATCCGTAAATTGCGTGTATTTACTGTAAATAACAAGATTATATATCACATATTAATTTTTCGAATTTATCCTTGACTCATTTTTCTTCTTTTCTTAGCTATTGTAATGCACAGCAGTTTGCACGAAGAGACGATCTACTTGTTTTTTTTTGTTGTTTTCTCGCTTCGCAAGAAATAAAAAAAATTATTCTGAGGCAACTTGTTTGTGGTAAAAAGATTTAAAAATGTTTTATGAATAAACTCTTGGATTCTAACTTAATAAAATTTTAATTTTAATCAGTTCAGTAAAACTCATAGTCCGGTTTACAATATTTGTATTCGATGACTTTTCCTTAGAAGAGCATTATAAATCTGGTTCATATTAAAATAAGGAATATGAGAAACTAAAGTCATGGGCACGAAATAAGCAAATTCATGAATATTTATAACCAAATTACACTAATAAATGTATAAAATCGAGACTTGCATTCAGACACACTTTTATTAGCCTTTTAGGAATTCATCCCGTACGCTTAAACTCTAATTTTACTTATTGCACTATTTTTAAAGTTTTTACTATATCTTGTAAATTAAAAACTCAATTTAGTTATGTGCTCAAAATTGACCACGTAACTGCCAATAGATCCACCAATAGATGTTTTGATTTTAGTTTAAATAATACTATCTTACTTTATTTTTATTATATCGAAAACTTATGATAGAATAAACAGAAGAGCAAAGGCTGTATAATTTTGCAGAAATATATTAATATTTACGAAAAACAATTCGTTTATAAAGATTATAGCTTAAAATAACTGTTATGTAACTGAAATACATACATAATATTGTAACGTGGTTTTTAGTTTGCAACGCATCATTACTTTATAGCGTGTTTTAATAATACATTACAAAGTAAAAACACTACTAGAAATAATGATCACTTCTCTTTTTACTCTCAATACTTTTATTCACTTTCATAAAACGAACTTTACATTACAAAAGTACACACATAACTGAGTTGAGTTAAGAATACTTTTACATTATTGATTAATATTGATTAATATGTTATTATATTTGTTCTCTGATAAAGAGAGAATGATATTGAGTGAGACTGATTAAGAGAAAATGATATTTAGCTATTTATTCGATTTCCTTTTATACTCTAACAGTAGACGATTGTAATTACTGATAATTGTTGGTCAATTTTAATTTCCGTGCGTTATGCAACTTTAAGATTGTTTTCGCAGTGCATTTGCATATTATCACGCTATTTTCACTCTCGAGTTATCAACAAATATCAAAATATGTAATTTATAATATATTGAAAACAATAATTAATACTAAACATAATACTGAATCTATAAAATTAAATTATAGATTCAGAGTGAACAAAAAGTAATAAATGTAATTTTATACGTGACAATATACTGGTTGCTTCTTAAGGGTTATGTATTGCCATTTACAGATTACTAATTACTCAGCATGCGCAATATTAGATTTGGGACTCTCACCGGCACAATTGACTGATGCGCTATACAGAGCCGGTCTTTGCGAATCTGCTGCAGGGCAAGCCCTGGGCACGATACCCCTCAAAATGTTTTACGCCTCGCTACGCTCGACAAATGATGGCCACATTCGTTTCGGGTCTAAAATGTTATTAGTTTTATTCGCAAATAACATGTTGAGATACATAAGAGTATTGTTGATTATTAATTAAAATAGATTAATGATATATTTTATGCAATAAAATAGAACATGCATTATAATATTTAAAACTTGACTTTTCGAGCCTTGCGAGCTGCAAACTCATCAATAATATCGTCCAGGTTCAGAGTTTTACCAATTTCGCTTTCAATCGACATCATTGCCAAACCATTTAGTCTTTCTTGGGACATTGTTGATCGCAGATAACTTTTAATTAACTTCAATTTAGAAAAATGTCTCTCGGCTGTAACAACAGTAACTGGAATGGTGAGCAAAACACGATATGCGATTTCAGTGTTCAGATAGATTTCGGTCAGATTGTTGGAACAAATGTACTCCAATACAGAGAAAGCAGTCTTTCTCGGGAAGTGCATTCGCCAAACTTTGCAATTCCATGGTTAAGTCCAATGCGTTGATATCGCTATTTGCTCCATTACAATCTTCCAACTTTTACTGTAAATCGCTGCAATGCTTGAAGATATCCGTTTCACTCATGTTTTTCAATGCGTGTGGATTGAATAGGAAACCGTAGTCGTCACGGAAAACGGTCGTTTGTTCGAATCGCTCTTCCAGCTTATTTGTAGCGCAATCCACGACGATGTTGAAAAATTCGACCTCAAATATTTTTTCAGCATCTTGAATACGGTCAGACTCTGCTTCATATTCAAATAGGCGTCTTGTTCTTTGATTTCTTTGTTGTTTAAATTCTTGAGGAACTTCCAAGAGATTCGCCAAATCGTTGGCTGTTGTTAATGCAGTTCGAAATCCTGTTTTTCTGTAACTTTCCAAGAACTTCTTGGTTGCGTCAATGATATTAATAACAGCATCGAGTTGCATTGTCTTACTTTGCAGTAACTTGCTAACTGTATTCACTTGAGCCAAGATATTGTGCCAAACTACAAGTGAAACCAAGAAATTGTACTTTGACAATTCGCGAATCAAATCATCGACCTCACTGATGGTTTTATAGTCTTTATTGGAAGACGCACTATTCAAAGTCTCTCGCAGTTGTTTTAAAGCTTCTCGAACTTCGCGAACTTGAAATCGAACTGCTTTCACACATTCCAATTTGCTTTCCCACCGAGTCTCTGCATGTTTCTTAACCGATATTTTGGTGTAATCACTGATAATCTTCCAACGTCCTGCTGATCCAGCAAAAATGGTGTAAATCCGTTGTATTATACCAAAAATTTCACAGCGATCACACAACTTCCTGCCGAATCTGAAAGCACCAAATTTAAGATATGAGCTCCACAAGGAACGAAGAAACACTTCTTGTTTACACCCAACAGACGCTTCTGAACACCTTGCTTTGTACCACGCATGTTGCTGCCATTATCGTAAGCTTGTCCGCGACAATCTTGAATATTTCATGACACTTCAGGTTTTCGATTAATGTTTCAAAAAGAGCTTTGCCAGTGACTGCTTTTGGTTCAACGAAATTTAAAAATCTTCCTCTAATTTGAACTTTTCCATCAGAAGTGCTCACATAACGAAGAACTATAGTAGATTGTTCAATATGAGCAATATCAGTAGTGCAATCCATAATAATTGCGTAGTACTTCGCTTCTTTAACTTCGGCTTGGATTACGTTTCGAATATTCTGGCCAATCAATTCGATTATTTCGTTGTGGATATGCTTGCCAAGATAATTGTCACTTATTTGCTTTGAGAACGCAGAACTGACATGTTTCGCCATTGTGGATCAAACTTTGCAAGAAGTTCAACTTGTGCAAGAAAATTGCCATTGTTGGGCTGAAAGAGCTTATCAGAAGATCCTCGTAAGGCAAGATTTTGAGAAGCGAGGTGTTGAATAATTGCAAATAAACGATGAAAAACTGCACGCCAATAAGTGGTTTCACTTTCGAGCATTCGTTGATAATCTCATCAAGAGTTGTGGATGTTTTCAAGCGATTTTTAAGTTCAATCCACTTTTGCATGCTTTCGCGATGATTTGGCGATTTTTCATGAAGAGTGAAGTCTTCAAGGAAGTTTTACCAGTTTCGGTACCCAGAAGATGTTAATCTCATTTTTGCATCAGAAAATAACTTGCAAGCTAAACAAAAGCACGCATCACTAAATCTTGAGTAAAATAGCCAAGTGCGGAGAATTTTTTTCCCGTTGAACAATGTTCTGTAGAATGCCTGGCTAGAAAATCTGCGCTTTTGTTCGTCGTAAGGAAGATAAACTCCTTCTAAACTAGGCTTTACATTATCGGACATTATATTTACAATGTGAACGCGGAACTTATCATCAATACATGTTGGCCAATTCATAGGGTCCATTATATCCTTAGCAGCACATTGAACATTGGCCTCATGATCACTTTCTTGTTGACTTAAGCTCTCTTGATTTTCGCTGTCACTTCCCTCTATCGTTGTTTGCGGAATTTCTTGAATATTAAAGGCACTTTCTGTTTCCATGAATTCTGTTTCAAAGGGAAGGCTTTGAGAATCTTGAATTGAAGTCTCAGACTGTGGTTCATTGGCAGATGCTTCAGCGGCCGAAGGTTGGCTAAAGACTTTTTTACGGCAGTTGTGCTGGAACTTGTAGCTTGGCTTGGAGTTAAAAACTTATCCATTGAGCCTTTCATCTTTTTCGCCTCAGCTTCCCTCTCTTGCTTGCGCTTTCGATTTTGTGCACCAGAAGGTTTCTTTCGCGTAGGTCCGTGTCCAGATATTTTGATTTCTGATGAAGTTATTAACAATGACTATATAAAAATCCGGGCTAATTGACTTTACAGTAGTAATGTATAGCTTAGAGATTTTTAGTTTGTCTTGTCTTAGTCTTAGTCTTAAGGCCAGAATTTTAATTTTGCTTGTCTTAGTCTTGTAATCGAAAATTTCGTTTTGCTTGTCTTATGCTTAGTCTTAGTCTTAGTTATTCCTTTTTAGCATTTATTGCATCATTATTACGGTTCAAAAAAAGATTTAGATGAAATTATTTTCAATATTAGTCAAAAAACATTGACTATTAAAATGTGTTGCAATAGGAGTGCAATCGATTATTCAGCGCTTTAAAAATGTTTGTGTAATTTGAAACTTCAAAAAATGAATCATTTATATGACAGTATTTGTATCGAAACCTTTGACTTTGTTTTAGTCTTACTCTTATAGCTCTGTATCTTTTGTCTTAGTCTTAATTTGAAAATCAAAATATAATTTGTCTGACTTAGTCTTAGTCTTAAGTCAAATGATTTTAATGTCTTATTTTGCTTAGTCTTAGTCTTAGGCGTAGGCTACACATCACTACTTTATAGGCATGAAAATCGGCGCAAAAATGCAAACTCAGGGAATCAATTTATTGTATTTACCTTTAAAATCGCTGGAAATTAAGATTTTTGAAGCACTTTTCCTAAATTAAAATCACTTGTCTTTTTGTCGCACTTCAACTATTTTTAATGCTTCAAATTGCAAGTACATGTCTGTAGAGGTCATTACGGATATAAGCATTCAGTTGAGTACTACAAAAAAGGCAGAAAAACAGAGTTTTTTCTTTTTATCATCGCGAATTAAATTATTTATGTTTAAAAATTTTTCCATTTTGATACCCCCTCGACTTGATGCCCAGGGCGGGTGCCCTGGCCTAAGACCGGCTCTGACGCTATATAGATAACGGGTAGATGTCTCTGAAACATTTTTATCAATATAAATCAGTACGGTGCTATCCACTTCGGCTATAAAACCCCAACCTGTACCAATATTTCGATAAACTCTATAACTTGTCATTTGAGATCCACAGTTATCGTAGGGTTTGTTCCAAGAGATTGCGATTTCCGTAGGTTTATTTTGTGATGAACTCTTGAAAGCCACCACTAGTTGCGGTGGGCTGGAAAATTTGCATGTAGGATTCGCGGTTAAATCAAGCGTTAAAATATTGTTTTTAAAGGTCTAAGTATTTGAAATAATTATTGACCCGCCAAAGATATAGATTTGGTTTGAGTTACTATTCCAAACAGCGCTAGCAGCAGAACGAGGGGAGGGCAAATTAATTGGCAGTGCGGTAATGGTATTAGTAGATGGTGTAAATTAAACGATAAGGTCTGTATATTCTGTATCACCTTTGCTACCACCAATAATATATGCGTGAGTTCCATCCCAAGCAGCGTTTAGCATAGCCATTCCGAAAGGTAGAGTTATGGATAGAATCGTTACCGGTCCCGTTGAAGATGTATATTTAACAATTTCATTTAAATAGCCATCATTATTTATACCTCCAAAAATGTACGCATTATCTGTACCATCCCATATTGCGCTTGTTGTACAACGGGCAATGGAAGCTGAGCAGTTATAACTGTCGACTTAGTCGATGGTGTAAACTTTTGAATTGAGTTGATGCCAAAATTACCAACTGTTACTCCACCAAAGATATAGGCATTATTAGCTCCATTCCATACTGCACTAGTATGATAAGCGGCACTTGCCAACTCACCACCACTTTCTATAATCTTTGTAGAGGACGTAAACTTTCATATTCGTGAATGTACACCGCAATAGTGCGTTCCCCCAAAATAGTAAATATTTCCTGCTCCATCCCATATTGCGCTCCCATAGGCGATTGTTTCAACTTTAAATGGATTCAATGGCTCATGTTTGAGAAATTTTCCAATAATATCAACGGAATTCGTTGATGTCGTCAATTTTAAAATTTCATCAGTAAATTCGCGCGTTGAGGTACTTATTGATCCACCCAAAATATAAATGTTGCCATTACCATCATAAACAGTACCCTTAAATGCCCTTGGGGTTGGTAGATGTATGGGCAACCCCTTAATCTTGTATTCATTGGCCGAGGTACTAGTAACAAAAATGGAGTATATTTCGCAGAAAATTCCCAATGCTTTCAATTCCGATTGATTGTATCGTTGATCCTAAAGCATTAGCGGAGTCAAATTTATACCTAATTCGTAAATTTAGCGTTTAATTCTTACCCGTTGATACTCCATTTTAATATTTCTCGTACGAGAGCCACGGCTTTAGTTAGTTGAAATGTGTTGACTAATTAAGCACTTTAAACAGAAAGTGTATCTTGCTATATAAACTACAATGTGTTGTGTATTTAAATTCTTTGCCGTAAAAGTCGTGTGACTGTTAACTGACTGTTTATTATAAAATTTCACCATTTATATTGTTATCAAGTTAATGTGAATTTAATATGTGCGTTAATCAAATATGAATATATTGCTGCTTATTAGCCTGCAATATTTTTTCCTTCATAAACATAATACAATTTTGCATAATATTCAAAGATATTCGTTCACTTAATGGCAATTATTATACTCGTATCTCTGGTTTCATGAAAACAATAGAAAATAAGATAAATATTTAATGTTTTATAACATATTAAAGTAATTCTTCTTATCTTATGTTTTGAATGCAACTTAATAGAAAGTGTCTCTTAGAAATCTTAGTCTTGTGGTTTAGATGTCAGTTCTGGATGTTTTTTCATATGTTTATAATAATAAATCCTAGTTGTTATTGTATTACATATTTTACATTCTATATTCATTCTTGCATTTACTTTTTTCACTATAAAAGTTAACTTTATTCTTAACTCTCTTACAACTCACACAATTTCTATAAGATGGATTATCTTTATTTAATGAATTGTTCTTATAAAATTGTGTGTTTTCATGATTAAGCTGGTTAAATTTTATTATTACCCAATCATACGGGATTCACTTATATGTCTCCATTTAATATGATGGTTTTTTATTAGGATGCCGGTTCCAGAATTTTTTGTTTCTTAATAGTGATGAGAAATATCATAATAATGTTATGTTTTGATTCTTTTGATTGTTTTTTGTTATAAAATTTAAAAATGATTAGGTTGTGCTCTTTTAGAATACAAAGTACTCTCGTAGTGTCATACGGGCCAAAGTCGCCATATATTCACTACTGATGTGGTAATTTAACATAATTAAAAGTACTTTATAAAATAATATTATCAAATTAATTGTAAACATAGCAGAACTATGTAAAGACACTTACTTATCGATAAAGCTAATACTAATACATAAAGAGATAAACTTCGTTATGACGAAACAGACATAATTTAATATATTTTAATTTAGTATAGATATTTATTTAAAAGAAATTTGAAAAGTTTAAAAGAATAGCATTTAATAATAAAATTTAACAAATTGGTAATTATAATAATAAATTTAAAAATAAAAACAACTTTTTAATAACACAATTAAAAATCAATTTTCGTGATCACCATATAATTATATAATAATTTTATAATAGCAACAGCAGTGGACTGCTTTTAAAATTCAAATTAAATTTTTAGTTATGTTTTAGTTTTTTTCTTCGGTCCGACGGGAGAATCTGGGCACAGGAAAACTTGTATTGTGACCTCCATTGACCTTTCCCCTACAAGTGGGATGTCATTTAACTCAGCTTGATGAGAGGAGTAAAATGACATCCTACTTGTAGGGGTAAGATCACAGGAGGTCACAATTCTAGGTCAAAAATCAAAGGTCACGTGATCGTTGCTCTCAGCTCATCGAGGTGAGTGTAATGATATACATATCAAGGGGGTAGGATTACAGGAACACCCCTAGATCCAATAACTACAACGAGAGATAGTAAACTTTAATAGGCCATAGCTTTTGAACCCGAAAAGATAAGATAGATTTGAGAACAGTTTGAAAGAGTTTATTTAAATAGCCAAAAACTTAGCTATCTCACTTTATACATATTTGAAAGTTGACTATAAAGTTGGGTCATTTGACCTGGGTTAACTTTTGACTTAGAGGTAATAGAGAGGTTATAATGTCTATCTTCCTTGCTCATCATGCTGAGTCCTATAATACTTCGGTCAACGAGATCAGTCTAGTAGTTTAGCCTGTGCAGTTAAAGTGTACTTAAGCTAAAAATTCAATGACAAAGTTTCAAAAATTTAAATTAAAAAATTGATATCTTTTTAACTGTTATAGATAAAAACATGTAACCTTTATCAATATGACTCTAATTAAGTGCCTTACAATTTGTATATTCTGAAAAAAATTTAGGCACCGTATATATATTTTTAAAAAAATTTTGAAATATTTTAATGCAAATAACTTTTTAGTGGATGGGGCTATATGATCAAAGGGCAACTCAAAATAATCGTCTTATTTTTATTAGTCCGACGATGTATCACACATGTAGATATCACGTAGTTTTTCCGTGCCCAGATTCTCCCCTCTGACCCCCTAAAACTTTATTGCATTATATATTAGTACATTATTTATACGTTTATTTTTTGTCAAAAAATTTCAGGGTCAAACAAGGGGGGCTACTTCAGAAAATTTTTAAAAATAAAAATAATTTTTATATGTAAACATAATAATTTTTTTTAATTTTAATATTTTTTAGAGACAACTATTTTTGTCAAAAATAAAACTTTAAAAAGTTGTTGACACTGCTGAATTTAAAATAGAATTTATATAATTTTCACCTATATCGCTAAATTTAATCCCTCTTTCATTAAGGAACTTATGTGTTTTATCACTTAAAAATTTATCATTAAATAAA
>JAQIWM010000304.1:0-10759 GCA_034695285.1 Eniochthonius minutissimus | reverse complement strand
ATCAATGTCAGTTTATGTGCAACAATTGGTTGATTATGCATTAACATCGTGTGGAGATTATCAATATCAATGCGCATCAAATAAAATTGTCGAAGATTTAAAAGATCGTTATGGACCATTGTGGCAGTGTATTATTATGAGAAATTATCACAATGGAAACAATGGAACAAACAATACTAATGAAATGATAGTAAATGTTTCACATCAGTCGGGGACATTAATGGAAATGTCTCTTAAGAAACATCGTATTATTTTGTTTCAAACATTTGCTCATTACAAAGAGGTAATTATAATGCAAATATTAAATTAACTTAAAAAAAATAAAGTTTATTATATACTTTGGCATTAAATACAAAAATACTATTAATAATAATATTTTTGTATTAATGGTTTTAGTTAACTGAAATTGATGTTTTTAACAATGCCCAATTGGCTATCGACAACAATAATTATACAATTATTGATTCAATTTATTACAACAATAATATGACTCAAACATTGGATATTATTACAGCCGCAATACGAAACAATACTGAATATAATAAATTATGCCATCAATTGACTGATAAATTTATGAACACATTTAACGAAAATGATGATATATGGGGATGTGTTTCGGGTGAACATAAATATTTTTCAATGATATTTAGTTTTATTTCATCGGATTATATGTTTATTAAATATGCAGATTTATCAATAATAATGTTTAAAATTAAATATTTAAATTAATAACAATTATATCAAATTAAATAAATCATTAATTAACAAATAATATAACAATAACAAAATGGATAAATAATAAATCTTAAAAATAATTAACAATGATTTTAATATTTAAAAAATAATATAAAGTTTAATTAAATTAATTAATTAAAAATGAAAAAAGCATGTACTGTATTATAGAGGTGGGCAAAAGTATTTGCAAACGTGTTTTATTTATATAATTAAGCATCTTAAAAATACAATACAATTAAATTGTTGTTAAATACGTCCTAATGATTTAAAAAATATAAATAGTGTTAATTAATAGTTGCGCCATTTACAGCTATGCATATTTTAATGCGCTCAGGAATAAACTTCAAAGATTTCTCTTTAAAATTTGTATACGACGTAATTTTTAACTTTTTGTAAAATTGTGTTAAAAGTGAAAAATATTTTTTTATATGATACTGTCAGCCTTTTCTTTTATTAATTCTTAAAAATATTTATTAAAATTAAGATCGTGGAACCCGCTGCGGCAAACATCATTAATTAAGATTTCGCGGTTAACCCGATTAAGAGGCCATTTTTATGCCCGCGCCCGATCTGATTTTGCTCAAAACATGTTAAACTGTTCTTAAGAGTATGTTTGTCATATCACTTAAGACTTTCGATTTTTTAATGTTACTTTTGACCAGAATTTGGAGACGTTTTCGGTTCTTAAATTTTATTTAAATTATGACAAATTAATTTAATTTTTACATCATTAGCACGTGTTTTATATTTAAAAATGTGCGTATTAATTATATTAAAGTGAAGTTACTAAAGAAAACATTTAAAAATTTTTCATTAATTAAAAATCACGTCATCAATTACAGTAAAATTAAAATTAAATACATAGGTTTTGCAAATACTTTTGCCCATCTCTATAATGGATTGAAATAAAAAATTAAATTTTTTAAGAAAAATATATTAAAATATTTATTGAATATCTAATAATAGATTTTCAAATTTTTTCAATATTTCAATTAATTTTAATCTTAATCTAAATGTATTATAATTAGCGACTTAATCTTAGAAGAGACTGCAATTACAAGCTTTCAGAAACTCCTCTCCATGAGATAAAAAAATCTAATTAAATTAAATTGATGTTAATATGCGAGTCCTACCTGGATTAAGTCATTTGCTCATCGTTTCTTAAGAATCATTAACCAGTTCGAAGCGGACCTACCAAACAAACATTTGTTGCATTAAAGTTTAACATTATATTTTAATACTAATATAAATGCAAGTAGCAATTTCGGAAAAATATATTATTTTTAATATTTTGATGGGCGTAACTATATAATGGGGGTGTGGTCTAAACTCTTCTCATTGAGCGAAGTCCAACAACCTATGAGTCATGTCTGTAAGACTGCCCATTCCCAAGTTTTTAAAATGGGGCGTGGACAAGTTCGAGAAGCGGGACATGTTATTTTCTTTTTATAGTAAGTTTATTGGTATATATGGTGTGGGTGTGGCCTCTCACAGTGAAGCGTAGCACGATAACTAAAATACTACCGAATCCGAGTGTCAAAACATGTCTAAAGTTCATCGGTTTTCCAATATCTTCTTTCGTTAATTTTCCTTTCACTTTTTTCCCTTTTATTTGCAGCGATGTTAATGACTGTGAACGATTCGCTGCTGATCCGAGAACTATTAAATCATACCGAAATACATAAATTAACTCTGACATATGACAGCACCCGTTTCATTGCATTATAAACGGTGATAAAACATCGTCGTTTAATACCTGATAAACTGACTCCAGTATTGGTCGGTTGAGCCGATTCTTGCGGACGTTTCTCTAAAGAAATAATATATAAATGAGTATTATGCTCAAAACAATTGTTGCATTGAAACGCTTTATATTAACACACTTAAAATTGGCTTCAAATTAATATTTAATTATCACCATTGTATTACCCGAAACGGGAATAACTATTCACTGACTCGAGGGGAATATCACTGAAGCGACCAAAATTCGCATGTCAATTAACATTTGGAATAATCATTTGCAACTATCGTTACAGTGATGGTAAATCTTAGAATTCCCTCCTCGGGGTGTTCCCGATAACCGATGATAATAATTCATGCATCGTTGGAATGGTCTCAACAAACTGAATCTAGCGATACCACTCTCGACCTGATCGATTCGGGTGACCTGACCACTTATTACAATAATATGTAATATGAGAATAAAACAATATTTCAACTGCTAGAACCAATTCCAATTTTGTAAATTGGATTTTTAGATTAGGATTGGCTATTTTTTCGTTATCAAAAATATGTCAGGGCGGAGCTACAGGCCTCCAAAGTGCCTATTTTGAAAAATTTGACACTTAATAACTCGAACAGGGGGAGTGTCACATATTTCGAACAATTTTTATAAAATCTGATAATTTTGCTTTGTCGATTGGCACTATCAAATTGAACATAATTATAAGTGGGAATTTTATAAAAATTAAAAACCGTCACAGCGGCCCATTAAAAATCGGTTTTTAATTATTTAAAAATCAGGAAGTGGGCGGAGCCAAAAACTGAAAGTCTACTAGTTGTAGGCAAGTAGATTTAACACTTTTATAAAAATATTCGGTGGCTCCACCTATAGCTGTTAAAAGGTTATGGCTGTTTATATTTAGAAATCAACTTTTTTTGCCATTTTTAATTTTTTAAAAATCAACCGATGGTCACAAACAATAAATGTGCATATAAATATTGTAGAGCAACATATTTTACAATTTAAAAAAAATATTTGAAAACTCCAAAAGTATTCTTGATATTACTGGAAGCGGATTTCTTGTAAATTATTATTTAATAACTTTGATATAATTATTGTTTTTTCATTTCGACTTAAAGTATTATCAAAAGATAATTGCTTAAATTCAAATAATTCCAGTTCATGAGTCTCGTTTAATTAATTTGGAATATTACATTCACCATTTGCTTCAAATATTATATTACCGATTTTCATTCCACACTGAGAAGCGGGTATACCTTTATAAACTATTTATTTAAAATATACAAAAACGAGAATATATTTTACCTGGTTTTACTTCAATTAAAATATTTGGTCCAATTTCACTTTCAGGTTCATGTACAAAACCAAACATCGTTTTGGCTTTTCGTGTCATAACCTTTTTGATAATATATTTAGTATTTTCAAATAAAATTTCTACTTAATTAACTTGATTATTTAATCCTGGATTAAAATATAATTCTTTTTTCCATCCTATAAATTCAATATTTGGCACTTGTTTTGCTAGTTTTGTAGAATTTTTTGAATCAATTTCTGCTTCCATTTCGATGCATAACTGTGTAACCTGTTAAAATTAGATTAATTAGTTAAAAAGTAAAATAAACTATTTAATTTACATGTTTAAGAATACTGTCTAAAGATGAATTACACGCATTATTAATAAGTGTTTCACATAATGCCATACCAAAAAATGAACCATATTTTGGACTGCGAAATGATACAAATCCTAAAAACAATTTTTAAACATTAGAAAATATTTACTAATTTTTTTCATATATAAACCAGATATATATACCAGATATTGTTCCATAACAAATGACCATGTCACTCCATGACGGAGAAATTATGTTACAATACGGTACAGTTGCATCGGTTGTTACATAATCGAATGCGTCTGTAAATATTTATTGTTTTAAAATTAATAAAATTTTATTTATTACTCACTCCCACGACAACACATGAAGAAAAATATTTTTGGTTTTCCACAAAGAAATGGACATTTTTGTTTATTAAAATTATCTATGATATCATTTGCAAATATTGCGCCTTCAATTTTATTTTTATTCTTTTTAAAATCTGTTCCGCAAATAATATCTTTCTCACCATGTGACAATACAATAACAATTAAAGCATCGTGTAATGCTAATTCCGCATTTGTTGAATAAGATTCAAATAATTGTTTCATTTCGTCAGCTTTTAAATTTTCTTTATGAATAACTGCAAATGAGAGCTGTTCAAAAATTTGATGCAAATTATTTGCTTCATTTGTACTCCCGTCACGATTTTTAAAATTTTTAAATTTATAATTGTTAATTAATATACAATATCCCCTCATCTTTGATGTCATAGTATATATATCTGGTCCTTTGCGTAAAATAGTTGCTTCTTTTACATCTAATGGTTCGTAAAATGTGCTCATTTTAAAGTGTTTTACTAAATATTCAAAATAAAAATTGTTAAATTTATATTAATTTAAATATGATTAATATACAATATCCTTAAGGGTTTTTACAGTTAATTACCGGTATAATTTTAAAATTAATAAATTAATTTTCCAAAAAAATATAATTAAGGATGATATTTAAAATAATAGGATAATATCAAAATGTATATAATAAAAACAAATATTGTTCAATAATTAAATAAATGCACAGAGCTCCTTTTTTAATAAATGTCATGTTTTTTCACAAAAATTTATCATATATTGTGTTAAAAAAGTTTAATGCAATAGTAAAATAAAGTTTAAAATTGTGTTTGAACTTTTGTTATGAATCATAACAATCAATTCAAAATGTACATGTATCTGTATTTGTAACACTTTGAACTTTATTCTAAATGTATATTGAGAGTAAAAAATATTAAAAATTATACAAATATAACTTTTGTCCAAAAATTTTTAAAAAATAAAAAATAATTGATGAATATAATTAAAATATTTTTTATACATATATTTATTTATATGTATTTTAAATATTATTTCAAATATGAAAAGTATATTTACGTTATACAGAGTTCTGTATTTAAAACTAATAGAATATTAATAGAATATTAATTTAATGATTACAGCAAAAAATTAAATTTCAATAATAATTGTTAATATAAAGCTTACCTTTTTATTAATAAAATATTTTGTAATACATATATCTTATTGGTTAATAAACTACACCTTAGAATATTATAATTTTTTAAACATATTTATTATTTAACCATAGTAATAATCAAAATATGATAACCTGTAAAAGTCCATAATAAAATTTGTGTTCAGATAAGAAAAAGTTTCTCGAAACATCAAAGAGCAAAAATATTGATTTTCTTAATCGAATTAACACCGATTTACATCTTTTATGATACCACTGATATCACTGTCGAACATTTGCTGATCTGAACACAAATTTGCATATGGACTCAGTCCAAAAGCGTTTGTGGCGCGTTCGCTGATAGTGCGAAATAAAAATATAACTTTTTATTAACAATTGACAATCATAAAATTTGATCGTTTAATTAGTAATACGTTGTATTTCGTAAGTCCAAATTTTTATACACTTAAGTATAATAAAATGCATATATTTGGCATATAATAAAAACAGAAAAATATAAATATACAATATAATTTTACAAAAACGTGCATTAAATTAAAGGGGATGAACACATTAATAATGTAAATACATTGAAATGTATGTAAAGGCAATTAAAATGTTCAAAAAACGATTATGTTTCTTAATAAATTTCTATTTCGTAACGGTTCAATCATACAAATACCAATTCCGATGAACATGGCGGACACGAACAGTTTCAATTTAAACATTTGCGTCATGATTTGCGTCTGAAACCACGTGACATGCACTTTTTTTTATCAAACATTGATATTAGAGATGTAAATTTTTATTTAATTTTAATTATAAATATTAAGTATTTAAATAATTTAATAAAATTAAATTAAAGTTTAATTTAAAATTTAAATTGTTATTAAAAAATAAAGAGGGCATTGAAATATAATTTAAATATTAAATTAACAAAATAATTATTTTCTATTGAATTCAATGTAAACTCTAATAACTACTCTGTAATATACCACAATTGAGCCGAATTATAGTATATCAACATTAAAATTATACACATAATCAACAATAATATGGTTAATACAAAATTAAATAAAAAGCATTTACTTTGCTTCAAATTCCTGTTATACTTTAACGTATTAACGCATTTAACATTTTTACTCTAAAAAAAAATCTTTTATAAAATCACCGTTTCCCGCAGAGATGCATAAAATACTATTTGATGATGTCTGAAGTATATTGATGATCGGTCACTGTGACTCAATCATCCCATTCATCATCCCATTCATCATAAGACCCTGGTTCATTTTCATCAGTTTGTTTGGTTGCATGTAATCGTTCCTGTAATTCTCGTGCCAAAGCCCCGGCCAAACCCCCCGCTTGAGAAGGATTTGACATCCTTTCACCTTTTGCAGCATTAGTATCAACAGCCCGAAGCCCCACCGCCTGACGAATTTGATTTATATTATTCCGCGGATCAGCGTTTGAAGTATTACTTTTGACCGAATCAGAGTCTGCCTCAACATGTTGAAACTGTTTACCTTTTCTGATCTGATCCATAATTGCAGAGTGTGAGTCTGTGACTTGAGGCATTGGTTGTGGTGCAACAGGAATATTCAATGGCATCGGTGGCGGTGGTGCAATCGTGCCTTTATGAGGTGGTCTCCTCGGAGGCGGAGATACAGCAATTGACGGGGGAAGTGGCGAAGGGGCACCCATGAGCGGCACACTCGGGATCGACGGCGGTGGTCTTTGTATTTCTTGTATCACTGCATCGATACCCCCGTGTTTATCAAAATCATAAATAAAATTCCGTATATTTCTATCATGCAAATGCTCTTTATAAACATGCGCGACTTTAACGAATTCCTTAAGATTCGAATCGACATTTTTCATACCAAATCCTGTGTGTGGGTTCCGTTCGATGTGCTGAACATGTTTAAAGTTCGTCGGTGTTCCAATATCTTCTATCGTTAATTTTCCTTTCCCTTTTGCAACTTTTTTCCATATTTTTTTGATTCTGTAACAATGTTAATGATTATGATGATAAAATTATTGTATTGTACGAATTATGAATTTAATAAAAATATTAATTGTGTTAATATTTGTGTTATTATTTCTTACATTAGAGTATTTTAATTCTTTATAAGATTTTGATTCAACTAAATTGTCAATTTTTTCTTCAATCTCTTTAGATGGATCCTCACCCCACCCGCTTTTAAGAATAGTTCCAAAATGATGTAATTTAATATTTCCTGTTATATTAGTAAAATAAAAATTTTTTACATTATCGATGTTATCATGAAGTAGCAGATAATGCCATGCAGAGTTTCCACTGTCTGCTGTTTTACCTCTAACCAAAAACGTCAAATGATTTTTTAAATTTCGTCGAACTATATCAATTGCTAATTGAAATTTGTTAATATTAAAAATTTTATTGTCGATAATTGTTTTTTGAAAATCATTATCTAATAGTTTTAAATAAATAAATGCATGCTCTTCTTCAACTAAACTTTTTTCATTTTGTAATCGTTCAAATTCAATTACTTTCATTTCAATTCTGTCATCAGGTTGAGGATCAGTAAAAGGTGATTCTTTAATTTCTAATACAATATCACCAATTTTTAAGCCGTATTGTGATGCAAGAGAATCTTAAATGTTAAATTTTTAATGTAACAAATACAATCATTTATCATTACCTTCTACAATTTCCTTAATAAATAATGGACCAAATTCTTCTAATTTAAAATAATTAGCTATACCATATCTATTAGTTCCTTTGCGAAACATAATAATTTTTTTTACGATACAATATTCATTTTGAAATAAAACTTTTAACGAATCCGCATTTTCATAAAGACCCGGATTAAAATATAAATCTTTTATCCATCCCTTCCATTCAATTATTGGCACTTGAATTGCCTCTTTAATTGAAAAATCAGAAAGACAAATTTTTGTTACTCTTTCTTCACAAATTCTTGTTACCTGTGAACAAAATTAAATTAAAGTTTGTCAAACATTAAATAATGCATGAAAAATTTTTTACTCTATTCTTTAGGTTTTGATATTTGAAAAAGTGTTTTAAGATTTAACTTACTTTTTTAAGCATATTTTCCAACGTAGTATCATAAGCATTTTTAATTAACGTCGACGCTAAAGCAGTGCCAAAAAATGAACCTTCCATTTCATCACGAAATGATACATATCCTATAATAATTAATATAATTAATTAAAAAAATAATAATAATATATTTACCAGGAATAGTCGAGTAACAGATAATGATATCACCCCATGATGCAGAATTATTTATGCGATAGGAAAACCTAAAGGGGGCTTTTATCCCACTGTGGGTATGCACAGCACTGGTGAAAAAGTGAGAGTAAATTTATTTGCAGTCAACAATTAAATGATACATTTGATTTATTAAATTTATTGTTAAATATTTAAATAAGCCAAATCTATGATGAAATTAGAAGATATATTCATATTATACATAATGCACTTTCACAAGTTTTTGATCTCTTTTGGCAAAATTGTGAAAAATGAAAAATAATTTTTTGGCTAATGTACACTTTAACTGCACAGGCTAAACTACTAGACTGATCTTGATGATCGAAGTGTTGTTGGATTCAGCATGATGAGCAAGGAAGATAGACACTATTATAACCTTTCTATGACCTATAGGTCAAAAGTTAACCAAGGTCAAATGACCAAACTTTTTGGTCAGCTTTCAAAAATGTAAGACGTGAGATAACCATGTTTTTAGCCTTGTCATAAACTCTCCTAAACTGTTTTCAATTCGGTCCTATCTTTTTGGGTTCAAAAGTTATGACCCATGGAAGTTTACGGTAGCGGTGTAGATATTGGGTCTAGAGGTGTTCCTGTGACCCTACCCCTCGATATATATATCATTACACTCACCTCGATGAGCTGAGAGCAACGATATCCCACTTGACCCGATCACGTGACCTTTGAAAACTTCAGGGTCAAGTGCGCCGGATCAGGTAATATGAGATGTCATTTAACTCAGCTTAATAAAATACATGACGCAAATTAAATTGTTAATTATTGTTATTTTAATTAAAATTAATTTTATTGTTGTAAATGTTATTAAAACCTTGAATTTAAAATATTTACTCAAAGAACAAAAGGATCAAAATTTATTCATTCACCAGGTGCAGGTCATTTTTAATAAAAGTATAATATAATAATATAATACAAAATGCAATTTTATTGTTGCATTTTCTTATTATCACTGTGATAATATTGAACAAATCATTATTAATCTCAAAATTATTCTTAAATTATTTTATTAATACATAAAAATATAAATATGATATTTAATAATAAATCACCAAAAAATGGCAAAACTTTAGAAGTGTCAATTGATGGTCATTTATCAGTCAATGATAATAACAAATATAATAATAAAAAATGCAATAATAAAAATACAATTTCTAATTATATGTATCTAATGTTATATAAATGTATGTTTCTAGTGTTTATAATTGTAGTGTTTCTATTAATTGCGTTCTTATTATTTATTGCGACATTTGAAATAATAATTCCAATAATTACATTTTGGAGGTCACAAAATATTAATATTATCAAAAATATTGATGAATTCAAAAGTAATTTAACATGTTATTACATGGAACATGGTGCAGTACACTCTGGTGATTGTATATCGGATTGGAAATGCTGCGATGGTCCTTTCATTATTGGACATGATTATTGTCACAGTGATACATTATCGTATTGTTGTTTGGGAGTAAATAAATGTCAAATGACAGGTAAATGCATATTTATATAATAAACAAATTGAGTAAACAAATAATAAATAACATAATATACAATGTAAACAGAAACAAAAAAAGTAAGTTTTTAAATTTGTAAATTTAAATGTTTATAAAAATGGGATTAAATATAACTGTATTCATAACTTTAGTGTATACAAATATATAACAAAACTAAATTGATATAAACGGAAATTATAAATTGAAGTTTATCATTTAATATTTAGGCATTGCAAATAATTCAGAGTCTAAAAACAATGACAATACAATTAATGAAAATTTATGGTCCTTCAGAAGTATAATGGAAATATCCAAAAGTGTCATCAGTTATAACACTTCCGAATCAATCAATGAACAGGCGATTGTCATTGCGTTAAATGCGATTGAAAATAATTATCAAAATTCT
>JAQIWM010000303.1:0-10760 GCA_034695285.1 Eniochthonius minutissimus | reverse complement strand
TTTGTTTTTAGATTGAATTTTCAAATAATCAGTTTGAGATATAATTAAAATGAACCAATGTGAACATTATTTTTGTTGTTGTTGCACGAGAAGAAAAGATAATATACGCGGACAAATATTAAAGCAAATGTTTGATGAAAGTTTAATTCCACATTTGAATGATCAAAAGCGATTTGTTCTTAATATACCTCAATTAAACAGTTCTCAAATTGTTGGTAATTTAATTAGTAAAAGATGCAGAACAGATGCGAGAAGAAAAACATGTTTATCTTTAGGAGAACCTCAACAAAGGTCATTGTCTAAACGTATTAAATTTGATGAAAGATCTGAAAATTGTAAGAATTATGCATATTCTGGAAATGCATGCCAAAATATAAGCATATCTTAATCTATTTACGAACCGTCAATGTTAAATCAATTATGAAAATAAACTCATCGAACAAAATTAAATATTCAGAGAACTGCAGACTCATGAAAGGTATAAATTATTTTTTAAATTTTTATATACTATTTATAATAAAATTCAAATTTCAGATGTTTAAAATAGTCCATCACAAAAAAAATTTGGTGACAATATGGTTTGATTTTTTAAATTCATAATCAATCATAACTTTGGAAATGATATAAAGCAACATGTTGAAGCATTAGCAAAAATTGTAAATAAATATGTTGGCGCACGTCATGTTTGAAGAAATGAATTTTCAAATCATAACACTCCAATTGCAATTTATTTAACTGTTTTAAATGATCCATGAAAATTATTTTCAATATAATATAATATATTTGATGGCACTAATGCGTATTGTCAAAATTATAACTTTGAAAGAAAAACATTTTTGCGAAGTAAAAACGCAATTTAGTCAAACCATTTATCGGTGTATGCGCAGATGGTTATATAATCTTAGTGTGGGTTCATTCCCTGGAACTACAAATGATGCATGAAAAATTGAGCAAACATTTAATTATGATGAAAATATACAGTGTATATGTAGTTGATTTATTACAGCCAAAGGACATTGTTGTTGTTGATTGAGGATTTAGAGATTCTGTAAAACAAACAATTGGGAGTGGCAATTCCATTATGAATGCACCAAAAAAGAAACTCTCTTTAGGTAATTAATTAAAGCAAAACCTGTATAAGTCGATCATCTTCGGGACTGTAAAATTGTGTGAGACATATACAGGTGATCGATTTATAGAGAGTTTACCTTAAATTAAGTAATTTACAAATAACTCAACGGGTCTGAGTTTTAGTGGTCGATGTCACAGGTTTTGCCACTTATAAATTGAATTTTTAAAATATTAATAAACTGTTAATAACATTTTTTAAAGGCATATTCATTTTGAAAAGCAACAAAAATAACATGGGTCATTCAAACTATAAATGGTCCTTAAAACACAGTTTCGATATCACATGTTTGTTGTGTTTACACTAAACATTTCATCTTTATTCGTCTTTTTAATTCAAAATTATTTATCAAATATCGATTCAATGAAAAAATATTCTTTTATATTTTTATCATTTTTATATTGAACGTGTTTTTAATAATAATTGTTTTTATTAAAACTTTTGTAATTTTATGTAAAACCGAATTTTAAATAAATAAATCGGTCGAAACCTGAAAATTGTTTTCATATTTCACGCCGAAATTAAACGCCGATTTTTGCTTTTTTTCACGCCCAAACATCTCATACTTAATTATACAGTGAAACCTGTCACATTGAACACGGACAGTACCGATGATTTAGACGGCACTTGCCGTGTTCATTGTGGACAGGTTTCACTGTAGTAAACACTTTATTATTTCACATTCGTCGGGTCCCAACAAAAGTGCGTATTACTGTTAAGACCATCAATTAGTGTCATGTCCGAAGATAATATCTCAAAATTAAGATCAAAATTAAGATCAAAATTTGGCTTTAGATTTTCGACACGCGATGTCTTTGGAATTATCCCTTAAAAAAGATAATATGATAATATGATAATAATTACTTAAGAATCAATTTAAATAAATCATTACCAACTCCATGCATCAGACCCCATTGAAGACAGTATCTGAGGAACACATTTATCATATTTATTTGCAATTTTAACAATTGTCTCATTTTTGGAAAGAGTGTCCCATCCCTTTGCAGCTCCGAGTGAAGAATACGCCTGAAGATAAATCTCTTTTTTATTGCAATATTCGAGCAGTTCCTTCTGATACAACAATGGATGAAATTCAACGTTAAAACATATCAAATATAATTGTTCATTATAAAGGTAATTGTTTGGATATGAAATACCTGATTAACTGTCGGACGCACTGAACAATGTGATAAAAGTTCCTCAATATGTGGAATCAGATAATTTCATATTCCGATTGATTTAACTTTACCCTCTCTGTGTAAATGTTGTAAATGTTCATAACTCCCCTTTCTAAGTTTTGAATTTTTATCATCACCATGATCGTGACCCATGGCCCCGGGCCAATGGATCAGCACCAAATCAACATATGGTGTTTTCAGTTTATTAATTGATTCGAAAACTTTTTCTCAAAAGACACCTCTCCCCTGATGCAGAGGTGCTAAAAACACATTTTAATATCATTAATTAAATATATTATTTTTAATTAAATATATTATTTTTAATTTATTATAATCACAGAGTTTAGTCGTTATGAATATATCCTCTCTCTTCAATCACATCACCAATAAACTGTTCATTTTGATATGCTCATGCAGTGTCTTAATAAATATATAGAAATAAATATATAGAAATATACACATGTAATATCGCAATATATAATCATTACCAATTAATCGATATCCAATTTTAAGTGCCTCTTTTACCACAGTTTTGCACACATTTGCACCTTTAATAACATATGTGCCGACTGAAGATAAATAACAAAATCATTAAAATATTCAAACACTTCACTTACGGCCAATCGATGGCATTTTTCTTCCATTATTAAGCACCACGGAACATCATCAAATGTCTTAAGGACATGAATTAATTAACGAAAATGATTATTCAACAGATATGATTGTAATTGATTGATAATCATTACAATGATGTCATACAAAATCATCAACACGTGTGTGCATTGAGTTAGAGATGTTCACCGGAATTTGATTAATGTTTTTGAAAAATAAATATTCAAATAAAATATTCAAATAAAATATTCAAATAAAATATTCAAATAAAATATTCAAATAAAAATATGCAAATAATTATGAAAATTTCACAATTAAAAACATATTATTATTATTTCATATTAAGATGATAACAAATTTTGTTCCAAAAAAGTTAATTACTTTTTGCACACTTTCGGTACACTTAAAATATCGGTATTATTACATTACGTTATGGTTCAAGTGATTAAATGGTATCAAAAAAGTTAACATTTAAATAAATAAATATAATAAAGTATTACATTATTACATTAAAATAATTAATATTTAAGTTTAAAAGTTATATTTATCTGAAATATGAATAAATATTTAAAAATGAATTATAATCGTAAACAATTACTTTCATCATTCTCTATATACAAAAGGCGCGGAATACTGAACAATAATACTGAACAATAATACTGAACATTGCATAATACAAAATTCAATGCATTGATTCACGCATTTATTTACGCATTTTCATCGATAATCTCATTCCAATAATGATTTCGATTGATAAAAAGTGCCAAATGTCTTCGATTGTGCCAAATCACGATCGTGATGTTATGGTTAATGCCGAATGTGATTGATTTTATAAAAATGTCGTGAAAATGATGTATGATGATGAAGAGACAAAAGATGTTCTCCTTTTATGTTGTGATGGGAAAGTGAAGACCCATCGATGGATATTGGGATCAGTTCCGTATAAAACTGATATGATACAGGCTCTGAGTAAAATTCTTGAAAAGAGAGACAAAAGAGACGATGATCATATAACAATATTGATAATCACAGTGATGAAGACGATGGTGATGATCACGATGGCATTGAACTGATCATACCGCTCCGAGAGATTTGTATGTCCGATGCTATCGCTCTCTCGGAATTCATGTGTCGTGGCGAAGTGCGATTCCACAACAGTCGATTGCCATCGCTGAAGAGAGCGGCAAACATCTTAAAATTAAATCATTTCGTAAACATTTGCGAAAAGATCAATGAGGACAATGGACATGGATCTGCTCCAAAGCGAACCGCAAATTGTTCACGCGGAGATGAACGTGATAATAATGATGATGGTCATGGTCATGGTCATGGTCATGGTCATGGTCATGGTCATGATCACTCAAAGAAGAAACGATCAAAAGATCGCACATGCAATGAGATCACTGTTATTTTATAATCATATATGAAAATGACAATAAAAATATTTTTCACATTTTTCAATACATTCACATTTACTTTGATTTATGATGAAAAATTTTCATTTTTTCATAATTATTATTGATAAATATTATAATTATAATTGCGATTTTGTACTTTGTAATTTTCGTGTTTAAATAAAAAGTTCATTAATAATTAATTTATATGCATAAATATTTGGAATGAATCAACTGTCGGAAAGAATGTGATGAAAATGGTGATTCACAATTTTTGGACATCATCGAAGATGATGAATAAAATGTTTGAAAGATTTGGAACTGTATAATGTTATAATTTGCATTTTTCATTCTTAAGGCACAAAACAATTGAATATATTATAATTGAGTTTAAAGTTAAAACAATTATAATTAAAAAAGCATCACTCTGAGCAATTGTAATAATAATCGTTGACATACATATATGTATAATTTAATGATAATATATTAGCACTTTATAATTTGAATCAATTCGCATTAATCATGTTTCTCCGATGTTTATGTCTTCATTAGAATCATGTTTCGACTCTGCCATTTCAAGTTTCTGTTCATGAGCCATTTTTTGCGATTTACGCGCATCATCACAGCGCTTCAGAAGAGGTATTGTCGTGTCTTTAGGATCGAGTTTATCGAGGCACAGACCGGTGTTTCGATGGACAATATGTTTATTGTGTTCATCGTATTCCCACAATTGATTTCCTCCCATACCATGACAACGTATTAATTTTACAGGTCCTTTGGCATTGGGTGCGTCGAGACAATTATCATCGGACATTATCTGTTTCCTTTTGGTGTACGCAAAGACCTGATTCTCGCCCTGACCATGGCATAGTGTCATCGCGACATTTTCACCGCTTTTTCTTCCATAAGTGTCCAAACAATTTTTATTTTCGGCGTTTCGAATCTCTCCCAAAGAATAATAATCTCGTGGCATTGACTTTCGGAGTAAATGTTCTCGTGATACCTGAAGGAAGTCTGAAACATAATGCATTGTTACAAATTGCATTGTTACAAATTATTGCAAAAAGAACAGGAAATTCATATCTGAGATGTGTAATTAGATTAACATTCATTTATGGCAATGGTTCAAAAATTCGATAAAAGTTATGAATTTGACGAAGTCATGGGTCTTACGTCAAATGAGTGATTATATTTTAACAAAAATAATTCCCCATTGGGGAATACCGTAAGAAAGAAAATTTCGTGAGGGGCAATAATACATGTTGTATAATACAAGCAATGGGCATGATGAAGGATATCAGAGGATTATTTGGTATTTACGTTTTTGAAAATGTTTCATGAGAATATTAATCATTATAAACTGTTGAGGGATTTCCAATATCCTCAGTGTTTTCAAAACTTAAGGGGGTATACTCCCACGTGCAGATCCTCCGATTAAACCCTAAACAATTTCCATTACCAAACACTGCCCAAAAAAGTGTACCAAAGCACTTGAGATTAACGGGTAAATTTTTACGCGGTGATGTATCCCCTGCAATCAATGCTTTTGGCCGCGGGATTTATGGCAAAATAAAACTGTTTCCATTCGTCCATTTCCATCGTCGAGCCAAACATCAGCCAAACATCAGCTAAACGCGCGTTATTATGATTGACTATTTTACTCGTACCCCCGGGAAATGTGTATGGAGTCGACTTTCGGAACACATGTCCCACATGAGAACACGTAACTATTTCCAATGTTCCTCCGCACATCCATATACTCAGCTCAGCTCAACATTTTCACCCCAAATGTCCATTCCCTCATCATAATTTCCAATTCGTTGAAAGTAATCACGATCGATTCACAACAAACCTCCGGCCATTGTCGGAGTACTGTTATAATAATCAACAAAATTCATCTTTTATTTCAAATTCAAAATTAGCACATGTCAGTCTCAACAGTACATAATTCATAAATTTATATTTAATTCAATTCAAAACAAATTACATAAAAGTGACTCACCGTACGGGAAGTGTCCGATCACCATTACGTCGGTCGACTTCTCTTTGAGGCACTCTGTACCTATTATTATGATTAAAAAAGATCATCAATTTTGCAATTTTGCGGTATAATCTTCTAATTTCTTTCCCAAATAATCTGCAATATGACAGGGCACGGAAATCACATGAGAACATAGAACATTCGAGTTAAAAGTTTACTTGTGCTTTATGGGAACATAAAAACCTCATTATGTCCCTTTTAACTAAAGAAAGGCATTGATACCATTTAAATTCATACCTCTTTCACTCGCATCATCGACTAAAATAATTTGTTCGATCAGAGCCTTCAGAGACATTCGGATTATACTGTGAACTGTATGCAAATACAACAATAAATTATGTAATAATGTAACAATAAATTAAATAAAAGTAAATTTAGTATTCGGAAAAAAGTTTAATCCTCCTTTTGACACCACAATTTCAAACCATTGCGATAAATATTATTTTAATATTCAACTCTTACAAGTTAATGCCTCACGATTAATTAGGAAATTATCACTAAAAAAGATTCTCTGACCAATTTTGTCCAAAATTTCAGTCACAATACTAACTTTTCAACAACTTCTATCTCTTAATCATTTCTTAAGACTCAAACTTTACCGAACACTAATTCAGGAAAAAGAAGATTCAGACGAATAACAAAACGCAATCATCATCACCCTTCTTTATTATGAGCATAATAACCATAATGGTGAATAATAATGTCGCAATGGAATGAGTAAATAATGTTAATTTAAGAACCTGTGCATAGTAACGTGGACTATGCCGAGTTATGGAATACAATCACTATGGAAGTTGATGGAAGAATGAGCGGATGTTTTCTTTTTGCATCTTTATTATAAAACAAATTCTTCAATAATTAACGTGACTTTTTTATGTGACCACAGAGATAAATAAAGCATAAAATTTCAATATATTAGAATCGTGTTAAATATCGATTAATGGCATATGCAAACACTGAACATACCCATCCATACGAACATCGGGAAGTGATCGATTGAGTGATATTCGATCGGATGCCAATAAATTGAATTGATTCAATTTGAATTTCTAATTTTTATGTGTCTCTTCCTCTTTGCCAATGACCACAGCACGACCGTTCTCTCTCAAACATTGTGAGGGGTGAGACTCAAGCACTACAATCATTACAACAATTAAAACCCTATTGTTGTTCAGTTCAGTTTTTTATTAAAATATATATATATATTTATATTGTCTTTATATTTTTTAAGTATAAAATAAATTGCAAATTAAAAACCATATAAATAAACCGAACTAAAAATATAATATGTTAAACAAATTAAAAATATTAATATTCACTTTAATTTATTTTACAAAAATACTTTTAACACTAAAGTTTACACCATAAAAACATAATTAATTTTACAAAAGAAAGGAATTTAATGAAAAAAGTAATTCTTAAAAAATGGCAATTAAAATAATTTTAATTTTAAAGCAATTATTTTATATATATATAACGGACATATCTATTAATACATGCATATACATATACAATGTAGTTATGTCACAGAAAAATAAATCGCAAAATCGTGATTATATGCCATAAGCATATGCTTTTAATATAAGATATTAATTAAGGAACATAAAAAAGAATAAAAAATCAGGAAAATATGACTCACGAATTAAATAACACAAATGCTATTTTATGAAAAAAAAATTGTTTATAATAAAAAATAGAAAGTAAAACCATAGTAAAACCACAGTAAAACCATACCCTGAAATTCCCAAAATTTCAAATGTTCTGAAGTATAATGCGGAAGTAGAGACTGTTCACTGTGTCCATTCGGATCTAATTTATTATGATTATTGTTATTATTACTATTGCTTGAGTCTAAATAATCTTTATTATTATTGTTCGCAATTAATGCCGCATTTGCGGCATTACCAATTTGTTCATTCACATTTGGGTTAGGTTTTAGTAATCTGGCTACGCCCAAATGGGCGGGGCTACAGATATGTCATATATATCTTTAGACTCATCTCATCGAGCTGAGTTTAACAATATATGTGTTGAGGGTGTAGCCCCGCCCATTTAGGCGTAGCCAGATTACTAAAATCTAACCCAATCTGATACATTAAATATGATTATAATTTGTAAAAATGGTTGCTCTGCAACAATTGTATACATTTAGTGTTTACTACCGCAGAAACATTTTTAAAAAATTGAAAACGGCAAAAAAAGTTGATTTCTAAATTTAAACAACCATAACTTTTTAACAGCTATAGGTGGCACCACCAAATATTTTTATAAAAGTATATAATCAACGTGCCTACAACTCTCAGACTTTCAATTTTTGGCTCCGCCCATTTCCTGATTTTCAAACAATTAAAAAACGATTTTTAATGTTATCCTATGGGACGGTTTTTAATTTTTATAAAATCCCCCGTTAAAGTTATGTTCAATTTGATGGTCTTAAAGTATAGACATAAAATCAACAGATTTTATAAAAATTATTTGTAAATTGTCACATGAACCTTTTACGAGTTATTGAGTGTCAAAATTTTAAAAATGGTCACTTTGAAGGCTTGTAGCCACTACCCATTTTTAAAAGCGACCTACACATTTTTAATAGCGAGAGAATTATAACCTCTATTAAATTTAGCCGATTAATAAAATTAAATGGAATTTTGAATTACTGACTCTATAATATGTCCGGGATTTTGATATTAGTGGAAGAATGATAATATAGTGAAACCTGTCTAAGTTAGGCACGGGCAGTACATATGATTTAGACGGACGTTTCCGTGCCTAACTTAGACAAGTTTCACTGTATAATTTTCTCAAAGTTTTAAGCATTTATTTTGAATAAAAAAGCAAATAATTCATTTATTATGATCTTTTTGTCCCAATGTATAATTTATATAATAATTGATATACACCACTGCCTTTATAGTGAACACGACGGGTCCAACAAAATGTGAACTATAAACGAATGTTCACTAAAATAGAATATTGTGTCAAAATCATTAAATATTTAATTAAAATCACTCTTATATATTAAAGACATAATTTTCAATTATTATCTTTGTTTTTGTTGATTCGAATCACAGTAATGTTCACCCCAATGGATGCTCACTATAAACTTTATAGTATAAAGGCATTTCAGTGTAATTTACTTTAATAACAAATAAACATTGATAATAAATCTTAATGATAATATTGTTGTAATTTTTATACATATGTATATGTACAGCACGCAATGCAACAATGAATATGCGTTAAAATTCAATACAATCATTTTTATATAAAATATTAAAATTTTGTTAAATTAAATATATTTAAGAGTATATTATGAAAAATAAATATTAATAAATTTTATTAAATGATGACCGAAATATTGAAAATTGAAAAATTTAAAGAGAATGTGAAAAAAGATGCCGAAGAAATGGTGATCACAAAATTGCCGAACAAAATCCTTGAATTGGATCAGATCCTCAATGGAGATAAATTTAAACCGAATTTACAATTAACACGTGTGGATATAAACATACCAATGCCCGATGCATCTGTTGATACGCACAAAATCAGTGATCAATCATCATCAACGAAAAGAAAATCGAAAAAATCACGTGATCACGAATCAAATAATCAAAGTGACGACGATGAAGAGTTTGATTATTTCAACAAAATGTGGATGTTCCCGAATGGATTAGTTCATTGTAATCCGCATATTGTTCAATTAATTCAACTCTTAAAGTCTCATATTCTCCAATTGATGGATGATATCAGTCTGTTAAAGTTAGGGATTAACCTCATGGTGCCAAAGATCGAAGACGGAAACAATTTTGGGGTCGAAGTTCAGAGAGAAACACTTTCAGAGATTTCCGATGCTGAAGACGACGTTCAAAGCAGTTACAGCTCTTTCAATAGTTATTTCACCTCAAGAGGTGAACTAATGGTGAAAGTGGCAAAATATCCTCATTGTGAGGATTGCCGAAGAGCCATCCAAGAAAAAGATGAAAAGTGTCACCTCAATTTGTGTATATTACTAACGGATGTGAGAAATCACTATTCCCATTTGCATGATATCGTTATAAAAAATTTAAGTAAAATCACTAAACCTAAATCCGAAAACACTATTGACTCAATGTATTAATTATTAATAAATTCGATATCATTATTAAGTTTTTAAAAGTAAAAGCTCATTAATTAGTTTGCTTTGGGTTTGTGTTAATATGTCTGTGCGATTACACTCGAACTTCACATTTGTAACAACAATACATTCGTGACATAAAAAATTTGCTTTATAGATATGTATAAAACTTTTTACAGGTTAATATTTACACATATACAGTTTTTTCGTAAAATACTGCAGTTGACTATGCATTGTTGAATATTAAATTTTTTATGGAATATTTGAATATAATATAACAATTACTATTTTA
>JAQIWM010000302.1:0-10769 GCA_034695285.1 Eniochthonius minutissimus | reverse complement strand
CCCGAACAACTGGCCACTGTGGCCAGACTACATGCCCTAACACATTGATATATATATCGATGGACTCCATTTAATAATGGCTATTAGAATATATAAAAATATTTTCAAATTTTCATGCTTTAAATTTAGGCCAGAATGAATATCGTCCTGTAAGAATACTTATTTTAAATATAAATTGGTACTAAAGTCATATAATGATATCATGTGACTAGTGTTGCACAATAAAGTCTCGTGTTAGGAATAAAATACAAAGTATAAAATCAGAAGTATTTAAAAATCTAAAGTATTTTATTAAAAAAATGCCAAAAATGCTTAATTTATTAACATATTACTTTCACACAAAAAGTTTTATCAGAGTTATTTATAAATAAAATAAAATAATATACAAATAAATATAAAGTAATAATTTTCATACATTTAAATTATTAAAGTTTTATTCTTTTAAGGAAATGATATTTCTAATTTTGCGATTAATTAGAAATTAAATATGATATCATTTATCTTTCGGTCGATTAATGAGTCGCTTCATTTGTTCAGTCCGATCTTTGAGTGACATTTCTTTATCAATTTGTGATGATCTGTCCTTTGATCGTACGTCTTGAACCAAAGGATCTGATTTCATTGATTTAGGTGAAAATGATAATTGTTGAGGTAATGGTGTTTGCGGCGGTGGTTCTTTTGGCATTGGTGGTGACGCGATAGTGTTTAGTTTATTAGACACTCGCATTTGCATCAATTTCGTGAGACTCTCAATGCTCTCTTTCTCAGGCTGTTCTGAGGTACACCTGAAGTGTCATTAATTAACGCCATTTGATGCAATTTACTTTTTCTTTTACGATCTGATGATACATGTCCCGGTGATTGTTTTGCGGTGATAAAAATTTCTCCGCAATTGTATCATTGGATTGATCGTGGTCACGCGCAATCATTGCCTTACTTTGAGCATCATCGGGTTTACGACTGATATATTGTCCTTTAGTTCCATTGGGTTTAGTATCCTCTCGTGTCATCCCCAATTGAACTTCATTAGGTTTTGATTCTTTTGCAGTGATATGATTTTGATCTTTTGGTTCTTGTACTAGTGTTGTTCCTTCCAATTTTAGAATCCATACTGTGGATTCCACAGCGACAATCATTTTGTCACTTTCATTCTTTTCTGACTCTTTACGATTATTGTCGTTTCTATTTTGATCATCTGCTTCTTTATTAATAACTACAGATTCAGTGGATTTTGAATCACTTTCATCCTCTTCAAGAGAAGAAATAAATAAAATGAATTATTTAATAGTTATTAGTAAAATATGTATGTAATGCAAACAAAAGTATTACTTAAAGATTATTAAAATATTATTAAAATATTATTACGCAAGTTTAATTGTAAAACAACAGCAGCAGCATATATCAATGATTATTTTCCATGAAAGTAATACAAAGAACATTAATACGATATCAAACAAATCAGAGCTGAAATTTTTGTTGAAAATTTTATTAAATTATAAATTTTCATCGATAACTTACAATTGTTTTGTTTTGCAACAGAGTGTGTTATCATCTTTATCGCTGCAACAATAGGGCTTTGATGATGGACACACAATAACTGTTCCGTTGTAATATGTGCAAAGTTCGCATTTGATATTAACTAATAATAATATGCATAAATAACTTATTAATAATTATTATTTTAATATCTTATAATTATTAAGTATTAAATACTAAAATTAAATACTTACAGATTAATATTATTAAAATAAAGCATAAGAAAGTGAAACCCGTGAAATTCATATTTAACTTTGACTCAAATATTACGAAATATTTTGCAAAAAATTATTTTATAAAAGAATGTAATTTTATAAATTAATCACCATGATATTATCAGTAAATTTGATTATAAAATGTTATTGCATTTTTGAACGTAACAATAGTTTTTACAACGATGAGCAATGTTAACATGCAACAATACTTATGATTATATTACATTTTATATAATTCTTCTGTAAGGGACTGTACACAACTGATATCCAGGTAAAAACGGCTTCAAACCCCTCCCCAACCCCGATTTTCCATCAAAATCCAAAACCATTCAACCCCCCTTCCCTACTGCAATAAAATGGATATCCAGAATAAGTTTAATTTCTTTTATTAAATCATAAAACTTTTAATATTGCTATACATTTCCCAGTATAAAAACTGCTTATTTTAAAATTATAAAGAAAATAATTTTTTCAAAGTCGGATATCCAAAATTCTTAGCCCCCAACCCCTAGTTATTCGTTTTTTTCCGTTTTTGTCCTACAACTCCCCTCCAACACTCGGATCTCTTTTAAGTACAGCCCCTAACTACATCATTGTAATAATGTTCTTTTTCTATCATAGAGCATGTGCATTCCATTGTTATAAAATGTAAAGAAAATTCTAAATATATTTTCATTTATCTCATTAATAATGTTACTATTGTTGTATGATTAATTTAATTGTAAAATACAAATGAAGTTTCGTAAATTCACTTTTGCATATCAATTTCTAACTCATTATTATTTTTTTAAAGAATATATATATTATGTAAATTCGCTCAACAGACCCATATAGTAGTCGCACTTTAGGCAAAAAGGTGCCCTGTCCTCACCACCTTCCGGGATACAGTACCCGCAATTTATTTATATATTTTATTTTTTTATGGCGGATACTAAACCCTTGCTGCTTATAATCTTAGCGACTGTTTATCCATCTCTACTTACTCTCAATTAATAGCGTCAATTAATTAAACACGTCTTTTAATAATCGCGAATAAAACAACAAATTTCAAATGCTTAAACCCAAATTTTATTATTATTAAACCATTACATTCAAATCTGAAACACTAAAGACCCCCGAAGGGATCATTTACATTCACTTTTAACATTTCTCAAATCATGGTTAATTAATCATTAAATCTCAAAATATCGATTACATATGAATAATATATATTTAAAATACAATAAAAGTAAGATAAAGAAAAAATTATAAAAATATGAAACTTAGAGGGAAGCAAACTATGGTATACATATATTATTAGAAATAATTAAATTTTAACACCACAAATATTTTTTCTAAAAAAATTTTCTCTAAAATCAGATTTTAAATTAAATTAATTTCAAAGGAATTGATGGATCGGCGATAATAACGGTGTAATTAAAAAACTTAAAAATAGGTGATTTGTGAGGCCAATTAGGTTTAATTTAGATAATCTTTAATTGTAATTTCTGAAATTTTATTTGTGTCTAAGCACTTTAACGTTACGTGAAGTACTCCTTCAGAATCAATTTCAAATATAATACTGAGCTTTACACTCTTTTGAGGGTGAGAAATTGAAATTTCCCCTAATAAATGGTTTTCATCTGCATTTATACTTTCTCCTTCATATATTACGCACCGTGAAATTGATTGAGTAGCAGTTGCGGGAATGAATGATTCCTCAATAGTAATAGGAATTTTTGTATTCTTTGAAATAATAATTTGAAATTTGTTGCCAGTGATTTCAACTCCAAGTGATTTAGGGATGCCATCTTTTAATTTTATTAGTCGATTTTCTCTTTGAACATCTTCTAATTCCTTTTTAGTCTTATTGAGTTCTTTACCCATTTGAAGTAGCCTTTCATTATAACTTTCCTCTACTTTTTGTTGTCTTTCTTCCTTCTGTCGTATTTCATCTTGCATACGTTTCCTTTCAGCTTCATTCTCAATCTTCTTTTGATTCATTTGTCGTATATTTTTTTCTATTTCTTGTTTTAAATTATCGCATTCCGCTTTCATTTTGATTTGGACTTCTTTTACTTGTTCTTCCAGTTTTTCCACTAATATCATAATAAAAGAGTTGAATAGATTAATAGTGTCTGTAATTCAAATTTTTGTTTTAAACTGTTCATTGGATTATTTATTTATGATTGGCAATTTTTTCGGTATCAAAAATGTGTTAGGGGCGGAGCTACAGACCCTCAAGAGCTTCAAGTGCCTAGTTTGCAAATTTTGAAGGTGAATAACTCGAAAAGGGGGGATGATAAATTTTTCGAATAATTTTTATAAAATCTTATATTTTTTTGCTCTATCGACTAGCACTATCAACTTAAACATAACTATAAAGGGTGATTTTATAAAAATTAAAAACCGTCCCATAGGGTAACATTAAAAATTTGTTTTTAATTGTTTAAAGATCAGGAAGTGGGCGAAGCCGAAAATTGATAATCTATGAGTTGAAGGCAAGTTGATTATACACTTATATAAAATTATTTGGTGGCATCACCTACAACTGTTAAAAAGTTATGACATATATTTAAAAATCAACTTTTTTTGCCATTTTTAAATTTTAAAAAATACTTCAGGTGTAGTAAACAATAAATGTGTGAAACAAAAGGTGTAAAGCAACACATTTTACAATTTTTACAGTTTTACAATTAAAAAAAATTGACAACTCTAAAGAGAATGTGTGTATTACTGGAAGCGGTCTCCTTTACTTTTACTTATAGTAGTAGTAGTAATGATAATGATAATAATAATTTATATTTAGCATTAAGTAAAGGAAAAAGCAATTAATGCTCTCCTAATTTACAGAAATTATAATCTTTTTTAACATTAAACGATTTAATAATAATTATTAGTTTGTATATAATTTGAATAAATATTCTTTACATCAGTGGTTCTCAATACTTTTTTGGTGCGCGGGCCAAAGATAAACCAAAAATTAGGGCCAGAGGCTATAAACATTTTAAAAAAATAATAAATTTTATAATGTTAATACTTTTAATGTATGACATAAATTTTAATTAATTATCACTCATAATTTTGCAACAATTTTTCAATTTATTAGTTTTTTAATTTAAAATAAGTATTTGGTTATAATTATATTTAAATAATTTATACTAATTATAACAATTATATTTAGTTAATGTGCTAAATAAAAAATTGTTTATCATTAGTCGAGTCAAAATAAAATCCTTCACGGGCTACATGTGGCCCGCGTGCCACGGTTCGAGAACCTATGCTTTACATAATTGTATAAATTTTGAAAATTTTGTTTCATTTCTGATTTCTTTATATATTTTATATATCGTTTATATATTATCATATATAATATAAATAATGCATATAATATATATAATATATGTATATAAACCGATGCTATGCAATAGGTACATGTTTATGTATGTGGTTTGTCATTTAATTGTTTAATAGTTTCTTGATTTGTTTGATTAAAAATTGAATTACTATTTTTATATCATCTGAATTCATTCAAACATTGGTTACTATAGTTTATATTTTTATGTTTGCTTTGAATTATATCAACTGGAAAATTTTTAGTTTGATTTACAAATTTTTTTGATATTTAGATTAAGTGGTTTTAATTCATTTATTAACTGTCGTCCACTATTCTAAATATTTTGATGTTAATTACGAATTGTATCAATAATAACATTTTTAACTTGAATTAAAGAGATATAATAATCTTGATTTATTAATTTCAATTTATTTATTAATGATTTTCCAGCGTTATAAATTTTCTGATATTTATGACAATTTATCAATTGACTTTTTCTTTTGATTTAATGGAGAATAATAACTTTGGTTTATTAATTTTAATTCATTAATAAGTTGTTTTCTATTATTGTATGTATTTTGATGCTCACGATGCATTGTAATTATAATTTCTGTTATATTTTTAAGTTTATCTTTAATATTAATTTGACATCTGTTTCAGTCTGCAAGTAAAGTTATGACAAATGTCTTACCTATGTACTGATGTCCATCGCTTGTTGTTGAGTTAAATGCAAAAACAATCAGAAAAATAAAACAAGAAATTCCAATCAACCAAGCATTTAAAATTTTTAGGTCGCCAATTGAAAACCATATTCTAACACAAGGTGGTAATATTAATAATTTTGTTTAATCCTGTTAAATATGACTCTTCTATATTCACATATTGTAATAAATAAATAACAATTTTTAAATCTTTAAACAATATAAATAAAATTTTAAAATTTATTCATATTGTTTTTTTTAAATTTTAACTTCTTGTAAAATATTCAATTACAGTGATATTTCACATTAAATTGCACAATGTTTGTAAATTAACTACAATTTAATTAATAGTTTTTAAATATGTTTAATGATCGATAAATATTCTTTAATTATCTCTCTCGTAAGTTTTAGTTAATACTACTGATAATTGCAAACTTTTAGTACCAAAACAAGAGCTATCATAATACGCTTCATATTCTTATCTATCATTAGACCGCCTAAAGTCAATAAAGTTTTTGAAAGTTTAATTTTTTTAATATTCTCAAAATAAAAATCAGAAAACAGTATTGCCCTTTCAATTTAGGATTATATCATGTTTTAAAAAAATTCCAATGTTTCTGATATATCTTAATCCTGAAATCGATGGTTAAATCTGATATACAAAAAATGCAAAGTCGTGGTATACAAAAACTTTAATAAATTCCCTGAATTATTATCTTATAAGATAATTATAAATTAATAATGTTAATTCATTGTTCTGTGTGTGAACATTATTATTTTTTTATAAATAAAAACATTAATAAAGATAATCAATTTTAAATCATTGATGATATCACTATATCAATACATTGAACAGACTTTTTAATATTTTCAAAATCGCTATTTTAAATTTTTATGTCATTTAATTGTGTTAAATATTTTTTGTTCAATTAACTATTTATATTAAAAATCTGTCTTAGGTCTATTAATCGATAGCAAATATTTTAACTTCTATTGTCAAATAACGATTTTATGATCGTCTGTTTCAATTAATCCGCAGGAAAAATATAAAAAGTGACCCTCAAGCTCCTAATCAATTATCTTCGAAATTAATTAACTAAAATTTATGAAAACTTTATGTTGTATAAAGCATTTACAATACTTTTAGATAATATGCACAAAATTTATTAATTATCTAAATTTTTTGTGTGAAGCGTGATTTAAAAATGTGCAATTTAATATGAAATTACCAGTATCTATTAATAATTCACTCATATCTGCTTCTTAATTACATTAAAGAAGTATGCCCAAAACCCATAGACTCTGGCCTAACAACGCCCCCTAACGGTGACCTACCTAAGTTGTAGCCTAGGACTAGACATTCATTTAATCGAAAGAATTTTTGAGATCGGTGAATTCGTTAAGTAGTTATAGGCTAAAAATCAATGAAAAATCACTAGCGAAAATACTTAAGAATTTCATTTAAAAATATAAAATAATTGCAGGTACATTATAAATAAATATGTATAAAAGCTTAGGAATTTGTAAAAGTGCCCGAGAGGGAGCCGACTTGTCACTGGAGATCCTCTGCCTAAGTCTCCAGCGCGGGCTTTATTTGTTTTGGGGGTATCGCCCGAGACCCCGCTGCCGTTAGCGGATGCCATGCCGGCATAACGCGACCCGGAGCACTTAGCCAGGCCTCTCACGAGACCTGTTGCCCGCCGGCACCGCGGGGAGGTGGCACCGGTCGCAACCGCTAGGCCGTTCCGGTCCTACCGAAATCGACATGGTTTTTTGGCTACAACTTTGGAACGGATTCGTCGATTGACAAAATTCTTTTTATTCCTTAACTAGGTCTTGGTCCTGTATAATGTGTGATATGTTCCGTTAGAGGACACGTTTAAGCCATTTTGGGCATACTCCTTAACGATATACGTTTTTTATGGAATACAATTATTTTTTAATATAAATATTTTATAAATAACTTACTTTTTTGGTTTCTGACGACTGTCTATTGTTGATGGTGGCATTACATGTCTTAGTTTACAAATTATAAATTAAAAATAATATTTTTAAACATGAATTATTTATAGCTTACGTTTATAATTAATATGAAATAATCAATTCAATTATAATTTTTAATAAATCAATTTTATATCTAATTCTAATCAAATATAATTGTGATATGAATCTCAATTAAAATATCTAGTTAAAACTGCAATATTTACTGATATTTAATTTATCTTATTTTTAGCATGCGTAACAAGTTTATTTATTGTAAATAAAGTCATTGATAATAATTAACAAATCATTATCAATCACCCACAAATAATTCTCACTAAAATATTTTTAGTTAAATTCAAAAATTATTATAACAAGTAAGCACGAAATGCGTATTGGACAGCGGCGAAACACTTATCAAATCAGCTTACGGTCAAACAATACATACCATCTATGCGTTTAATCGGAACATACTGCATATGCGCTTAATTAAAATGATTTGAGTAAACGCTTATACGAAAAATAGGATTATATAGGGTTTAAATAACAATTTTTGTTATAACTTTTTGACGGCACTACCGATATTCAAATTTACTTTATAATTACTTTAAATGTTTTTCAAATTTTGTGAATATTGGTAAAGGATTTCAAGAGATATTTGACAAACATACATACATATAGACAGACACAGGGAAAATACAATTCACTACTAAAAAATCAAAATGAAATTAAATTGATAAAATCTAAAAATTGTGTAATGAAAAACTATTTAATTTAATTTTTGCGTTTGCAAATTATGGTTTAAATAATGCATAATTATTATTAATAGCTATGTATTACTAAAATTGTTAAATACAAATAACAATAAATTGTAACATTTTATTTTTTAAAAAAACATTAAGAATTCCCTTTGTGGTTAGTAAATATTATTCTCTTGTACATATTTAATTACCAACTGTCATAATTTAATAAATTAAATAATAAAATATCTTACTCAATTTTTTTTTTATCATGAGCTGTATCAATAATTTCTGTCAAATTTTTTTCTGCAATTTGTAAAACATTTTCCAGTTTTTGTTTGATTTCTTTTAAATTATCAACAGATTGTTGACAATTTATTATTGTACCATTATCCGTTTCATTTGAGCTTTAAAATAAATTAATATATTTGTTAGTATATAATGTTAACATTTATTGTTAATTAACAATAAATAATTTATAATTATTATTAATAAGCATTATAAATTTTACAAAATATAATTAAATGCAATTTATAAAGCAAACATATTTAGTTATTTATATAAAAAATTTTATTGTCAACATATTTATTAAGATTTAACAACTTTTATAATACTAAAAAATAAATGAATTAAATAATAAATGTTAAACACTATTTTATTTAATTAATTACCTGTCACTCATCTTTAATATTTAATTTATTTTATTATTAGAAAATAGTAAAATGATTTAAATTTTTAATTTTTTTATTAAAATTTTATCGACATTTTAATAGATTTCTTTTATAACATTAAATTAAAGTGAAGAAATAATGTAAAGTTACGATATTTTAAATGTTTTAGTTAACTTGACGTGTCACTAATTATCAGTTATAATGAAGAACCTAAATATAATAAAGGTAAAACACTGTAAAAAATTACAGTATTTAAATAAACTTAAAGACATATTCTCAATTATACAATTATTAAATTAATTTATTATTTACACATATTATCATTAAAAACCAGAATTGATCACATACAAGTCAATGTGTTTTATTTAAAAATATGGTACTTTTGATCTTTCTAAATATATGTTTTATATAGTATATTTTTTAAAAAAATTTTTAGTAATTGTTATCAAATTATAATAAATTATATTTAATACTTGATTAATATTTATCATCAAAATATTGCAAAAAATTAGAAGAAACTATTTTTATAGTAATTAACTTTTATTTCTATTAAAAAAATATTTATTAAGGTTAAGAGAATATATTTTTTAAATATTTCTTAATTTATTGAAACTTTTGATGCTTCATAATTTATTTTTAACACGACTGTATTTTTGTTGTAAAATCTCTTTGTATTGCACTTCACTATGTAAACATAAATCTCTTATCTATTATGGTCTCAAGTTTAATGATTGCATAAAGTAAAAGCACTAATTCATTAAAGAGTTTCATTTCATTTGAGAATACGTATCATTGACATGAGTAATCGAATACGTGTAATATCATTTGATTGAATCTTAAATTGTCGAATTGCATATTGACGAATTTTATTTCATCGAAACTAGTTAATAAGTAAAGTTGAAATAATTTACAAACAAATAGTTTTTTATAAATGAAATATCCTTTTCTATTAATATCAATATAAATTTTCTATTTTAATTAATTTTGTATGATAACATGATTTAAGATCATAAGTAAATTTCAATATAATTAAAAGCATTAATGCATAATTAAAATTATTTTATTCAAAATATATAAATATTGATAGCAATTAATAAATCACAAAGGATACGGTTAAAAATATATTTTTATTAATTTTTAATTTAATATTTAATTAATTGTTAATGATAAATAAAATGAGTAATAAGTAATGCTAAAATATTTGCATCCATTTTTTTCATTTTTGAAATATTTCCCAATATCTATCAGTGTCTACAAATCTGTTATACAAATTGTACTAAAAAATAAGGTTTAAAGTTCTCCATACGGTATTGTCATACATTTGCTCGTTTATTACTTTGAACTTTATTTTACACTTAAATTGGGGATTAATTCAAAAAATGAAAAAAGTTGATGCAAATATTTTAGCACTAGTAATAAGTTATTATTTATTTGTATAATATAATATTCTTACGATATCGTTAGTTTTAAAATGTGTAAAATATAGTTTTTGGTCGTTTGGTATGATAAGCATACGAGAAGATAAAAAAAATAAATTTTATTTTATTTAATAGACATTAATTTTATTTTAAGTTTAATAATCTTATAATACTTTTCTGCAAAATGAGACT
>JAQIWM010000301.1:0-10772 GCA_034695285.1 Eniochthonius minutissimus | reverse complement strand
CATACATATCACACATGCTTAACTAACACATGCACGCGTTTTGTTTAAACATTCCGACACTTTTATCTTTTATTATTATTTCTTTTATTTATTTCTTTTTTTAATTCACTTTTTTTTCATTCGTCTCTTATTAATTATTAATTATTATTCATTTTTATTATTATTGATTTTATTATTGTTAAGTAATAAGTGATTAAATCACAATATTAAAACTTTATTAAACTTTAATTTCATTAAATATATTTTATAAAATTGAAAATATTTCTATAAATTAAAGTTTACATAAAAATAAGTGATTTATTTGTAAATAACAATAATAATATACACAATAGAATTATGACAATAGTACAATATGATATGCATATATAATGCAAATATTGAAAAGAGTGCTTTGATACGCTGCACGTATTACAATGCATATAATAATACTCTTTTATGATTACATTTAATTTAAATTTTTTTATTTCCATATAATAATTGATGTATTATAATGTATGTATTATTATGCAGTTAATGCATAAGTTACCCTTGAGAAAAACTATAACTATGCTCACATTAATTGCGCGAAAAGTAAAATTTAGTACATTTTCATAGGGAGTATATGTATTTATAATATAATATCATGATTATTGCATATGAATGTATTCATCATTTAAGGGAAATGCTGAATCTTTTAATAATTATTATCGCATGCATCACATGCATTGCTCCTCATTTCGTGTGAAACTTATGTTCATCTAAATCTGTGACTCCCCCCGTTTTAAGTTTGATCATTAGAGAAAGAGAATATAATAATATAATATATATATAATATATACAATATTCATGACGCTGTATCGCTTACAGTTCAGTGATTTCCATGGATCGTTTGATCCTTATAAATACTTCAAAAGAGCAATTTAATAGAAGGTCTATTATTGTTTTGAAGTCACTATTCAGATGAGAATTCAGACGAATATAATATTGTTATCGTAATCACCGCCGATGACGGTTTTATAATAATAATAATATATAAGTCAAAGTTACTAGTGACTAGTTACTGGTGAGCAAAAGTAACTTCTTTGGCACGAATGAATCTCAATTCGAATCATTGTCACTTAAAGTGCGTGCACATTACACTTATTATTTCCTTATTTTTGACGTGATCCCTTTGTTCATGTTCATAATTCTCATTTGATTCACATATAAAAAAAGTCATTGATATATGTATTTATGTGTAGATATAGATATTGCAATTTTAGTTTCGGTACAGATCAAGACACACACAGATAAATGACAACAAAGGCTTTGACACCCTTATTATGGATTTCACTGCCTCCGAGTGAATTGCATAGAGAATTGCATAGTGAATTGCATGCAATTATTTGGCAGTTGAATGAACTTGTTTTTGAACATTGCACAACAAAGAAGTGCCGATTACGATATTAATTATTTCATTTAATTGCACATACATTGGCACGGGTATTAAGTAATTGTTTCATCGACCTGTTAAAGGAGGAGAAAATAATACTTGAATAATAGTATACATGAATACTAGTATACATGAATACTTGTATACTTGTATACTTGTATACTTGTATACTAGCATATTATATATATACATTATTTATATGTATATATTTATTTATTTATAACAAGAAGTGTGAGTTCACTGATTCACTTCAATGAAGTGACATGTGTGCGATATGTGCGATTGTCTTAAACAATGTATTAACATTTTAAAAAAGTCGTAATCAGTGTTTGATGATGAGTCATAAGAGTCATAATCACGATGCATGATATTTCTATGGATGAGTGCATTTATAATTACTTTTAAGAGAAGAGGCGTCATGTGAATGCTCATCACTTCATGGATGAGTCTTATTATACATACAGAGGAAAAGCAATGAATACCCCCTTTTGTATTATACAATTTCCCAAAAATTATTATTATTATCAATGCTTAGAAAACATTTTATTCCCCTCTCAAATTCCCATTTCTATTTAATCGTTTTTTTTCATTTTAAATCATATTAATCATATTAAAAATTACATGAATTTTATTACATATTTTTGTAAAATTTTAAATTATTAAAAATTACATGAATTTTATTACATATTTTTGTAAAATTTTAAATGATTAAAAATTACATTCATTTTATTACATATTTTTGTAAAATTTATCTTATCAATTATCTTTTTAAAGTTAATTAAAATCTATGAGATTAAAAATTTGATAAGAGAGAGAGAGGAGACCCCCCGCCATAGTATTTATTTAAATTAATCTTTTTTTATATTTATTGCATACCTGTAGTTGTAGTGATATAAAAAATTTAATTGAAAATATTGAAAGAGGAAGTCTCATGTGGCGCATTAATCTGCGCTAAAAATTACTAACATACGTCATATTATGAATATTTTAATGTATGAAAATGTGTGGTTTAATATAAAACATAAAAAGTTAAAATTAATTCATGATTCATATGGTGTCATATAATATTTTATTTGTGGGAAGATATATCTTCAGATATATTCCATCTTTATTCGTACAATTCAAGGTTAAAATAGTGATAAATATGCGCATACCTATAATAGTCAGTATTCGTAAATGGTCCTTAAATCCGGAAAAGTGAAATTTGGTACCGGTATGGTGTTGCAGCATGTAACTAGTGATGTACTTTGGGCCTTAATTTGATTTCTGTCCATTGAGCATTGAGCTATTTCGTTGCGCCTCTCGGGTCTTTGCGATCATTAACAAAAATATAAGTTATAACATGCTAATTATTACTCATGTATATGATGGGCTGATATTGAATGGTTTTATCCTCGACTCTGTGCTTTTTTCCTTTTCACTTGTTTACTTCAATTGATCAGCGTGCCTTTTAAAGGCATTTTATGGTTGTTTACTATTGAACGCAAAGAAAGGGGACCTTTGTCTCTCTCTTTATATATTCGCTTCTCCCCATTTCCTCAATTATTTGGATAAGGGGATGGCAATTGCCGGGGGTGGCAAAATCATAAGGACACTCTCTGCTTTATCCACCATCATCACCATCACCGCCACCAACACCCTTAACTTCACATTGCTTTATCGTCCATATAACTTTTAGAACTCAGCTAACTTTTTGAGAAGCAATGTGAGAGTGTAACATCACTAGTCACACTCTCCCCCTAAAAGGGGTTCATAATGGAATATGCGAATCCTGTGGTCACTCTATGCCCGTTCAGGGTCAAGGAAAGAAATTCTCCATCCCATTTCAAGATACAGATTGCAATTGAAGATTAGAGCTGAATTTTGCTTTAGGGTGTGGGTTGTGGCGAAATGCAAAGACCCAACATAACATGAGGAAAAATAACAACCTATTTATTTGCTAAAATTTCAGTATGACATTTCATTCCCCAATTCTTAAAACTCCACTCTTTAACTCCCGATCGTACCTCATCTAAAATCTAAAAAATTCTAATATTTCCGAATATGTATATCCGAATGTCATACATTCTTAATGTTTAGATCTTTAATGTTTAGATCTGTCTAAACCCTTTCCTGTTTCCCTCCATTCCTAACAGTGATAAATGAACATGACTGACTTAATATTAATTTGAAAATTTCAAATGCAACAATGTCCACATAAGTATATAATAAAATTCTGTATGTATTAGATATTCATGTGTAAAAGGGGGAGTTAAACAGGAGCATTATAAATAAAAATATACTCTCTTCAGTATGTGGGCATATGATAAAAAGTTGTTAAAGGAAAGCATTCGAATGCTCAAATGAAGAACGATTTATCACATGGTACCACAGTGTCTCAAATAAAATGTAAATATAGTATGGATATAGTATGGATAGAGTATGGACGGGGGAAATATATTTGAAATTCAATTAGGATAATTTATATTTGAATGAGATGAAAAGAAAACCCAAGTTCATAGTTCAATCATGTGCGCATATATCATAATATGGCTATGATCGATTACATTCATCTTTAATGACCGTATCATATCGCATTTATATTCAGATTAATTCTGTTGATCATAATTTATTGATCTGATATCATATGATTGTGTAAATAATGCATTATTTTTAATATTATTGTCTTTTATCATTGTTATATACATTGTTATATACTTCCTCTTTTGGTATGCTTTAAGCGTTCATAGTTGAATTAGATCGGGTCTGATGCATTTATAATGTATTTTTCTCCTCTCTCTAAAGCTATTAATTTAAATTAAATATAATATTTTTATGTATGAGCTTTTCGCTCGTTCCATGTGATAAATGCATTCAATTGTTTATTGAAAGTGAATTCTCTATTTTATATTCAATATTTATATTACAATTTTCAATGCATGAATAAATTTAATGTTTAAGAATATTAAATTTTTTATTATTTATATGAATATGAAATGAGTATTTTTTTTATTAAATATTCGGTATAATTTGTCAATCGATGCCATTGGCATGCTCATGACTGACTAAGGGTCTAGTCCCATACTGAAACGAAAAAGTTTCAATTAGTTTTGCATCTTTCATTTATTTACAGTCTGTTCCTTCCTTAAGTTTGTTTTTGTCTCATCCTCTTCTTCAATACGAATTCAGTGTTATTCAGTAATGTTTTCCCTTTTCTTACGAACTCAGCCCATTTACAAAACATATTAATCTCACTAAATCATTGTTTCATTTTCCAGGTGCATTGTTTCATTCCCATACTGTATGATTGTTTTGAGTAAAAGTTAGCATTTAGTATAAAAGTTATAAAAAGAGAGAGATAAAATATGCATCGCTGCGTATTTTTTTCAATAATTCTCAATTTACACGTTTGCATTTTGATTTTCACATATGATGATATAGGGTTTCTCATGTATGGCTGAACGGTTCTCGATTTTCATTTCCTTCCCTTTCATTGCCCTTAGTTTGACTAACTTGTAAGAACGTTACGTACAACAACGTTAGTATTCCCACTCTTTGTTGATCACTTACTTTCTAACTTCTTTATAATACATCATCTTTGTCAAGTCCAATTGAACGTGTTTCAACTCCCTTTTGTGTAGTGATATTGTAAATGCGACTTTAAGCCACATTTGTTATACTGAAGAAAAAATTGTTTGAGTTTCTCCCTAGTACCTAGTACCTAGTATCATCCCTCAAAAGAAATTATAAATTAGCTAATTTAATGAAGCAGGTACACAAACAAAAATATGTGATTTTTCAGGGAGGGGAATACATATATACGATTTAATATTTGTACATTGTATATGTGTACTGTTTTTATATTTTGATAGACTTTTGATAAATTATTGATACTCATAGAGAAACGTGATTATCATTTTGTGATACTAGAGGTTTGGATTGGTGTAGTATAATGTTATTTATAAAAATTTCTTGATAATGAATGCATAACTGCATTTGTATCGACCCCATGCTGCTGCCTCTTGGATCACGACTCTTACTTACTCTTAGTTAGTTTTTTGTGCGGTTTTGAGCCGCACATTTCAAATCGAAGAGATAAATAATTTGTGCGAAAGTTTATTTGCTCTGTATTATCACATTATCTTTCGTATCGCATACACGCCTTTTTATATAATCAATTCATGTTTTTTCTCTCTCTCTTCATCTTTAACAAGCGAAGTATTCCCTGTTAATGTTAATAGTTCTATAACCAAATGTAATCAATTATAGTTATTAATTTAAGTTCGTCTTTAGCATCATAATAAATTATTACGATAAACTTTTTTCATTTTCAACATATACAAAAAGTGTGTGCATTGCTTATGTATATTAAATTATGCACTTTTATTTTCTCAACTTTCACATGTATTAATAATATTTTTTTCTTATTATAATTAATTGCAAATTTAATTAATTTTACATTTTACATTTTACATTTTTCAAGATCCGTTTATATTTCATTTTTCATAAAAAAAAGCATTGAATATAATTTTGACATGTGTATTTATAATTTTTTTCTATACATTTTTAATTAATATTTTTTAGTCGAATCAAGAAGAAGAAGATGATGATATACACGAATCAGAATATGATTCAGAAGATGAGGATGGTATCGGTTCTATGACAAGGGTTAAAATGGAAGATATCGGTGATCAGGCAACAGATGTTTTGGCACGTCTTCGGCAACAGGAACTGGAGGAAAGGGACGAAATAGAACGTGAATTGAAAGTTGCAGCTCAAAGTGCGCGTTCACAGCGTGAATTGGTCGCTGCAGTCCAAAGGCATGCGGCTCAAGTCGCAGCGGCAGCGGCTGCAGCCGCAGGATTACCATCCGCAGCTCATTTCGCGGGTCTCGCGGCGTCTGTGGCAACTCAAAATCTCGGTCCGATTCCTTTAAACACAGTGACAAGTTCTGCAACAGCCACTGGTGTTGCAGCGACGTCGACACTGATATCAAGTTCCTCGCCGAGTGGTGCATCGGGCTCTTCAGGGCCTTCGTCTTCACCGGCAATACAAAGTATTGAAGCGGGAAAAGGGTACACATTCGAAGAACAATTTAAACAGGTGTGTGTGTGTGTATATACATATATATATATGTGTGTGTGTTTAATTCACCGCTTTTTTATGTGTTTTATTATTTTTTTATTCATTCGTTACAATATTTGCGGCATTAATCAGAATTTCAATGGGTTTATATATATGGATTAAAATTGCAAAATATATTATAATGGAAAAGAAAAATGAGTATGAGGGTGGTCTTTAACGTTCCCACTTTTGACCCTTATGCTTTGCTTAACCTGCGATCAGTCAGCGCCATAATTTTCTAACCGCAAACTTTTTAGTGTTGAAAATGTTATATTTTTTGCGATTATACTTTTAAAAAGGTAAATGCCATGACAATATAAGGTGAGAATATATAATATTTTCATGACTTATGACTGAGTTCGGTTAAGTTAGTTTCAAGTTAGTTTCTGTCATCAAAATATGTCTGTTTTAGTATTAGCATTGGATTTATTGCATATATAAACGATAAAATTTGAATATAATATAATTGTTTTTTGATTTAAAAATCTAAATGATTACAAAAGCAAATATAATATTTAAATATGATATTTAAATGATATTTATATGATATTTAAATATAATATTTAAATATAGAAAATAATTTATATTCAGTTCTTATTTAGTACTAGCACTGTAGGAGTATAAGTGTTAAATTAGCATAGTGAACAGTCACCCCCTTTGATCATTAATAAGATATGATACATTTGATGATCTGAGATAACTTTTGAATTTAATGGATATATATATACGTGTGTATATATATTTTAAGCGTGCGTCCGCATGATTCTGAAGTGTTATTATATTTTTGAAGATGTAAGATATGTTCACGCATAATTGCCTCACCTATATATAGTATATACAACTATATACAACTATGTAATTGACATTTTTGTGAAACCAGTTGCTAAAGGTACATCAAATTAGCACACGACAGGTTTAACAGTAGCCTTATGTTAGCAGGACATGTAGTATGGTGTACTTATAGTATGGTGTACTTGTAGTGGGAGTGCAGAAGTGCTTTCTTCGGCTAACCTCTTGAGAATGCTGTTCACAGCCGCTATTTAGTGTATCATTATGGTGTTATTATTCAAATCATAACTTTGTTCGCACGTACCATTTTCGGGTTTTCCATAGTGTTTTTTCATGATTATGATGATGATCCTTTTAGTCTTAGGATATACTTTTTCTGCAATAATTGACTTTACCAATGATTTGAAACTACACCTTTAGTAAACAAAGCAAAGTATTGGTCACGCCAAATAAGATTAGAAAGGTGGGGTCATCACTAGTAATAGCAATGAATTTGTTTCTCAGGAATGAATATTGGACCTTTTTTGCGCAGTTTATTATAAACTGTCTGCGAATATGTCGGCCTCCTATGGAAGTTTGTTTTTACTTTTGATGAATGATCCTCTCTCTTATAACAGCATCTATTATGCAGTTTCATCTCTATATCAACTTTGGTTCACCACATCAAGTTATACCTTTTTTTTAAGGCACAGTATTTCGTGCATGAAATTTTTTATTCGTCTCTTTTCTATTCATATTTTAAAGTAATCTATTCTCTAAAATTGTCATTTAATTACTGAACAGTCATATTCTTCGTGATTCCGATGGGGGTTTAAAGTATTTTTTTTTATTACAAATCAATCGGTTCAGGTTTTTGGGCAATGAATACATGTATTTATACATGTATTTATTAGTATGAACTTATATTTTCTTTGCAACATTTTTCTTCTGTAATTATCAATTATTACCTCTCCTTAAATTGTAGTGTCTAAATCGGAGCTCTTAACTCGCTTCAGTGACTTAACAGTTCATGTACACCATTTCATAATTACAATTAACGATAAAAGTTCGTTCATTTATAGTTCATTAATTATGTTGTGTCATAACATTTATAATAACGATAATAATTCAGTTGAATTAATTCACTACAATGGGTTCAATTCCTCAATTTTAGCTCAATATTAATTCGTCATATAATTTATTATTTCTCTGTTAATACTCATTCATGAATTGAATTTTTTGTGATGGAAATGAACTATTTACTTGAAGTGGAACTAACTTTTTTGAAAATCATTCGCTCAGTAAAACGTTATTAAGAACATACATAAACTTATAAAGTAAAAAAGTAAAGTATAAAGTAAAAAATTAGTAATTACCATTAAAGAAAAATATTCAAAAAATAGTTAAATTTGATTTGATACGCTTTTCGGAAACGCATGCAGCATATTGATAATTTTTTAGCAATAACTTCGTGTATATATTATATTATATTGTAAATGGTAATAGTTAAATAGTTAATAATGTTTAAGTTGAGAAAAATAGCGGGAAAAGGACTCAACTTTAACAACTAGTCATTCGCATCTTTCTCTTGTTGAAAATGTTTAAAAGTGATGTTTGTTGAATTTAACGCTTCCGAGTTTAAGGCTCACTTTAGAATTGATGTACAAAATTTTGGTGTTTACACGAACAAATACTTAACACGGATAATGAATCGCTTCGAAGTTTGTCTCAAAACAATTTTATTCTTAAGTGCTCGAAAATTAACAATCTATGAATGTTAAGTTAGAATTTGTATGCAAAAATGGTTCATTATATGTCTATTCATTGTTTTATAAGATTGTTAAAATATTCTCTTTAAATACCTTTCATTTAATTGAAGTATTTACATAATCGAATAAAATAGCATCAGTAGACAGTAGCTCTATTCGATAACGTCTAGTTTTGAATTTAGCATATTCCCTCATCCTCATCACATCACATCTCATGCTCATCTCATCCCCATTTAGTCTATTTTTGGTTTATCGCCATCGGGATGGTGCATGTGTTCGGCAAATGTGTGTTTCGACAGACTGACTTACGCCACCCCAATTGTACTCTACAGCATAGCGTGCAGTGTGTTATATTTCCGACGCGTGCCATGCATTATCTCCATCCCCTGCCCAATTTCCCCCCTCATCAAATTCCCTCCTCACAGTTGAGATGGAAAATAGATTACGTAAGTTGGCGTAATTTGTTGAGATCACTCTCTTAAGGCACAAGTTAAATGTCATACTGTAATAGCACAGATATCACAATTTATTTTAAAAACAAACAAAATCGATAACACATTAAAGCACTGCTTTTATCAATTAAACACCATACGATTGAATTTATTATAACGACATCATTTCTTTCTCTATGTTCTCTATTTATATAAATATGCAGCGTGCATTGAGCCAAAAATTTGTGAATAACTATAACTTGTGAATAGCTATACATTAGTATACGTTACGTTGAGTAACGTATACGTTTTACGAGTTCGGTAAATAAGAAAAAGGTATTGTCGTATTTTGCCATACCCTCGATGATGACCCTGAGGACATCCCCTAGTGTCTGCACAGTCAGACGCAAATACAAAAATGACAAAAACTAAAAGTGTGCGTGTCGCGTGCTCTCCTTTAGAGTTTCAACATTTTCGCATTTTACTATTTATCCCAATACTTATTCTTTATGACATTTATTAGAACATACACTATTTCAATATATTACCCGATACACTATTTCAATATATTATTTGGCAATCGCAACTTTACATATCTCTACCTCTATTGCTAACTGCGTATTACTATGTTTTTCTTTTTCAATTTCTAAAATCTATTTTAAGAAATCATATGCACAGAGAATAACAAATGTATTAAATAAGTCTATGATAGTTAAATATACATATATGAATAGTGAAATGAATTAAAGTGTGGTATACTGAATTTTTTAACTTTAAAAACTTTTAAAAACTTTTGGTAATTAATTATTTAACGCAAATTTACTCAAAAGATTGACTTTAGGGAAATGGGAAAATAAATGAATGAATTTTATTAATAATGATTACTGCTATTTTCAAGTGATAAATAGCGTGGTATATATACTGTATACAGTATATATAGTGTATAAATGAGCTGAAGACACTTTCAATCCCCATATCTTATTGTGAATGTTCATAATGAAGTGTTGGGCCTGTGACCGGACATTACTAGAGATGAGATGATTTCATGCGGCGTTTCTTTGTTATCGTGTATAAGTTGAGTATAAGGTTAAGTTTAGTGAATTCCAAGAAAAACGGAGCCTCTATTTCCACAGTGCCCCGAACATAATTCTTAACCTTCTCCCAAATGGAATACATTCTCATATATATAGGCAATAATCGGAGATGTAATTATATCGTTGTCCCGAATAAGCGGAGGGTATATGAATAAGAAAGTTGCTTATTGCTTTTCGCGCAAAAAAAGAGATGAAA
>JAQIWM010000300.1:0-10773 GCA_034695285.1 Eniochthonius minutissimus | reverse complement strand
AACCCCAGCGTTGACCCGAAGCGATGTATCACCTCCCGACACGCGTAAGCGTAAAAAAGAAGAGGCAATTCAGTGGTGAATTTAGCCTCTGTCTCTCTGTCATTCGGAAACAGGTGACAGTTGGGATAAGAAAATGAAATGAACTTAATTATAAAAAATATTGTGCCCGGTGATACCCAAGGGCTTAAGTGCCGATGATGCAAAAAAGCGTCAAGAAATTTGTTCTTTATTTTTAGAACGCTATAAAAATGAAGGGACATTTCTCGACTGTTTTAACGAGGGACGAGACGTGGATTTACCTTTATAATCCCGAATCAAGAACTCAAAATATGGAGTGGCGTCACAAATCGTCTCCAAAATCAAAAAAATTAAAAGAACACTTTTATCATTAAAGGTGATGGTGACTTTTTGGGATTCAAAAAGAATTATATTTATTGATTATCTTTCTGAAGATGAGACAATTAATGCAAAAGATATATAAATATATTTATGAAGTTAAAAAGAGCAAGCGTCAGCACTCACAGATTCATTTATTGCATGACAACGCTCGACCCCATAAGAATTTATAAAATATGATAAATTGGTCAACTTTGGGTGGGACATAGTTCTACACTCGCTCCATAGTCCTGATTTAGCCCCATCGGATTATCATCTTTTTTAAAATTTAAAAAATGATTTTCGTGGAACAGAGTTTGAGGGCACTGATTATGTCAAAACCAAAGTTCAAAAATGGGTTCGCGAAAAAGAACCCTCATTTTTTAGCAAAGGCATTCATAAATTACCTGACCTATTGAATAAATGTAATAATGCACAGGATCAATACTTGGTTGTATATTATTTAATTTATTAAAGTTAATTGCTAAAAAAATTTTATCCCCCAATATAATGATCTCTCTATATATTAATAAATAATGACACAATTTATGATATATTTTTTTATTATTTGTATAATAGTGCTGATATCAACAACATTAAATCAAAAAATTTATACGATCAATCAAAATGTATATGGCTTAATGTAATTAAAGAATTTTTAAAACTGGGCAACTATATAGGTATTAAAAATATAAAGAATAAATTTTAAACAATTTATTATTTAGAATAATTTAGAATAAATAATTTTTAATAAGCTAATTAAATTCTATATATATTTAAGCTATTTGATACATTAAAATAATATTTAAATACTTTACACAATATAATTTTAAAAATTTATTAAACTAATAAATACTTATTACTACATGTATATATTATACGACTTATCGGTTAGACGGACACCCATTTAACTCAAACACCCCGCCCACTCCGTCATTGGCCTAAACAACGACAAAACCGTTAAAACGATCCCCAGACTCGTCGCGTCGGCCACAGGCCGTCTGGAGAACGGCAGGAGTCTGGGGAATGTTCTTTATTGTTGCCAGTATTGGTTTTTTGTCAAAATGTATTGTTAAACAACATATTATATTTAAAGATAACTTACATTAATTATTTTAATAAACACAAAAAACGGCATTTTTTTACAAAAAAATATATAAATTTGTAAAAATAAAAATGCATTAAAACTTTAAATAAAATTATTTTCTTTAGAATGTGGCAAATGTTACGATGAATTAGGACATCTTCAAATAAAAATTGGATTAAAATTAGATGCGTTTGAGTCGTTTTCAAACGCTTATTATTTTTACAATTATGCTAAGGAATATACATTAGCAATGTCTGCCATTAATACAGCTTTATATGTTTATAAATCAAATTTATCAAAAGAAGCTGATTTTAAAGATAAAATGATAATCTATGAATGTTACAAAAAGATTCGTAAAACTTACGAAGATATGCAATCGCTAAATAGTTGGAAAATGAGCACAATGGTTTCAAAATATTGCTGTAAACTAGACGTTTCGTTTAATGATTTTAATAACTATTCTTCAATATTACAAAAAAAGGTAAAATATTAATATTTAGTATTAGTATTTTATATTAATTTAATTAAAATTTAATCGCTAAAAAACCAAATTAAAAAGTATTTATTTATTTCTCACAATTTAAGCTAAAGAATATTTTATTTTATTTATAATTATTGTTTATTAAATTAATAAGCACAATTAGAGACTACTAATATTTATAAATAACTAAAATCACAATAGCAGATTCCAAAACAGGATTCTAATCATAGTTAGTTTTTTAAATATTATTGTTAAATGGTAATTTCAGTTATTGTTTTTACGCTTACGCGCTAAGCAGAATGACAAATGCTAAAAATTAATACTTAGGTTATGACAGTTAACAGAAAAACCGCACAGAACATTACATATTACTTTAAAATAAATTCTACTTTACAAAACTGTGTGATGCGCCAGAAATTAGACCCCAGTATCTAGCTCAAATTGCCAGCATCTAATCTTTACACTGCTATACACAGCATTTATAAGAATTTTAAAATTTTATATGTTCAAACATGTTATACTATTAAAATATGAACGCATCCTTGCGTTTAAAATTATTGTTCAATATATATTCTAAGATTTAAATAAAACTATAGTTTGTTAATTCAATATTATAAAATATTGTAATAAAAATTGTCATTAAGTTAATTTTATAATTATAAAAATTGTTTAATAACTTAATTAATAACAATTTATTAATTGACTTTTGTTTTATTAATAAATTTATGTACTAATATTTTCCTTAATTAAATTTTTATTAAAAAATTAAATTAATAAATTAAAAATTCAAATGTTTAATAATTTAAGTTGTATAATATATTTAAAAAAAACTTGTTTATTTTAAAACTATTTGACTTAATAAATTTTTAAAAAATATTTATTCCTAAATTCACACTTAATAAACAAAGTTAAATATTTATTATAATTGCAAATTATTTTTTTAGAATGAAAATATTTCAAATGGGATTGATATACAATTTTCTCCAAAAAAATGCAATCATTTAGTTCAACTTCATAACAATTTTAATAAAAACAAAAATAAAACAAATCAGGGTATGTACTTAAAAATTTATTTGATTTATTTTACTTTATTCATATAATACCTGAGTGATCACCTTTTACCCGTTCTGAGATTTTTAAACACTAAAGGAGGACCATTATAAATTCAATTTCCGGCTATTCTTTTATTCCGGGATAAATAATGTATTGGATTGTCCTGATCTTTTTAGAATCCGGTATAACAGCATCAATTCCAAGATAATTTGGTGCAATTCGGGATTGGTGGTCACTCTATTAATATTTGTAGTTTAATATTCAATTTTTAAGTTATTAAAAATTTAATATGTATAAGTGTTTAGTTTTAAAAATTTAATTTTCAATTTTTATATTTTGTATTTTAGTATCTACTACTAACCAGCAATACAAACGAAATTCTTTATTCGAATATCTTCAACATAATTTGCCACTTAGAAAAATTAAAAAACAAACACAAAATAAGTTAACTTCAATAATTTCTCCAGAACAACAAATATCTAAACTGAATAGAGCAAATTTGACCCATAAATTTATTGTAGATTCAAACAATTCAAATAATCGTTTGCGATGTTGTGTGTGCAATGTATCAATATCGTCTAAGAGTTGGTCAATTATTACAAATCATTTAAAATGTAAATTACATAAAAAAAATATTTAAAATATATCAATTGGTGTTTTAAATAATTATTTTATAAGCCATATTTTAATTTATAACATAATGTTTAAGTATACAAAACAAAAATATATTAATATTATTTTATTTTTTATCACTCTCCATTGATAATTATCAGCATAAGAATTCTTTTATCTTATCTTAAAACTATTTTATTTATATTTGCAACAACGTAATTTTTTCAGTTGTGTTGGACATGGTCCAAAATTTCATTAAAATTAATCAAAAGTTTAAAATTATTATTATTTTTTTTCTTTACATTCAATGTCAAAGTTATTTTCCCGGAATTGGACCCTCAAAAGGGTCTTTCGATTGTTTTATCAGAGAGCGAAAATTAATAGTTCAGGGCGCAGAAAAGGCTATAAATTGGTAGCCTTTTCAAGTTAATCATGTTATTCCTGTATACTTAATAAAAGAGTGATCATCACTCAATCGCTACCAGTGTGACTTTTCTTATAATTTGTATTGCTTGTCTGAGTTATGATTCACTATTTAACAACAGAGTATTTTATTCTACGATTATTATAATTAATGTGTGCATTGTGCCTAATGATTCATTGTGTTCGTCCTCTTGGATCTCGTGCGACTTCACGCAGCCTTTAGCCACTCTCATCATCACTGATTCCTTTTCAATTATATTGTTCTGTTTGGTTTTGTTGGTATTATTATTGTTGCTAGTCACGGGGATATCAGTGCGGTATCTGTGGCACAACAATTGATGTTGTTACACTGTTGGGTCATTGCATCATAGTATTTGGTGTTCAGTGAAACAGCAAAGTATTAATCGGGCATAATAAGTTGGTGGAGGTGCTTAAGTTTCTAAGGTTCGAATGCAAAAATCAAATTTAAGGCGCAGTCGAAGATTCAACGAATCACCGGAATTTAAATTAAATAATAATATCAATAAAGTACATTTAAAGAAATCATCAGAATCAGGTTCAGAGGTCAGTAATAGGATCAGTCAAAGGATGGAAACTCCACAAAGTTTCATGAATAAGTCATTACTAATTATGGATGACGATGACATCAATAGTTCTAGTCATGGGGCGTTATTAGCAAATGCTGCAAAAAGTAATTCAGCATCAGGAAAAAATAGTAATTGTTCAACTTCTAAGTCAGGTCTATCATATGATCAAATCAGGGACACTCTTAGAACAATATATGAAAATATTACGTGAAGACAGGAATCAGAAGTTAGCAGCAAAGAGATAATACGCTGAGAAGCTCCTGCAGTTAACAGAACAGCATCGTCAATACATTGAAGAGCACAAAGCACGTGTTAAGGAGAGTGTCGAAAATCAGAGCGAAATAACTAAACGTAATGTTTACACGTGTTATGAACATGCAGTCAATGAAGTCGATAATCAGTTTCAAAAGTCAGTACAAATTCTGGAGCAAAATTCAAAGAACTGTAATTGTTCAGCAGAGTTAAAAGTATACAAAAAACAGAACATGGACATGAAGAGTCAAATTGATGATCAGGAACGGGAAATTCAAAAATTACAAAAGGAAAAGAGCGATGGAAATTTACAAACGATTATTGACTAATATGAAACTCAATTACAAGTATTACTTCAGCGTATAGACGTTAAAGAGCATCAATTGGACAAAGAGAGAAGAGCTTTTCACGGGAGAGTCAACACAATTAATAAGTCGAATGTTAAGACAATTAATGATCTTCAGAAACAGACGCAAGTATTTGTCAAAGACAATGAAAAGAGTCTAAGAACTGAAGATTAACATGAAACTTATTCATTCATATAATCAGGAGAATGAGCGACTGGAGTCAGAGCTAAATGCACCAAAAATTTGTGACTCAAGTGACGAAACCATCAGTATGCGCAGAGAATTCTTTGAATTAAAGAAACAGATGTATCTGGAGATTGAATCAGCACAGGAAAAGGCACAAATAAATAGCTCAACACTTAAAGAAAACGAAATAAAGATTAATTCACCACTACAAAGTCAATCACAAGTTCAGCCGTTTGATCCCACAAATTGGCAGCCATTTTTAGCACAATTTGCAGCTCTTTTATCAGCTCAATCACTGAATGGTATTTCATGTAAATAGTTGAATCCGGAACCATATGATGGTACAACTTCAGCAACATAATGACTGAAGATATTTGAGCTTCGCGAAAGCGCGCACATCAAGTGACAAAGAAATTATCAAAGTCATGAGGACATATTTAACAGGACGTGTGTCAGAATGGTCCGATGCATTCTTAATTATTAACCAGGATACTGATTGGCAAACATTTAAAACCGAATTCAAAAGAACATATAATGAGACAGTGGTATTAACTGCACAAACAAAGCTCAATACAATTAAGCACCATCAGTATGATTCAATCACGAAGTACTGTCAGGAGGTACTTAATCTATGCGAAGAGATTAATGATCAAATGGATGATCTAACCCTGAGAAAGAACATGTGCGAGGGTCTCCCATCATCAGTTGCATCAAAGATAATGGAGAAACCTCTGAGAGCAGCTCTCGTTTCAAAAGTTGAAGAGCATTATGCAGTTAAACTGTATTATTATTGTTGCTAGTCACGGGGATATCAACGCGGTATCTGTGGCACAACAATTGGTGTTATTACGCTGTTGGGTCATTGCATCATAGTATTTGGTGTTCAGTGAAACAGCAAAGTATTAATCAGGCATAACAAGTTGCAATTTTAAATTAAAAAATGTTTTCATATTTTTAATTATAAAATAAAAACTAAAGAAATTTATTTAATTATTTAATAATTTAATTATAATTGTAATTTATACTTAATTATAATTTTTTTTTAAATTTTAAACAATTAAAACTTATTGTAAACATAACCACGGTTATATGATTTTTTCTACAATATTGTAAAGTATACGATATTTTATACATTTAAATGTGTGTTAATTTGATTTTGTTATGTATATTAAATTTGTAAAATATAATTTCAATAAAGCTAAATTAAAAATTTTTATTAATTATATGGAAAATTACTTTGCATTTTTACCCAACTTATTTCTGTTGTTTTGATTAACAACTGAAATTAAACCATTATGAAAAAAATTTAAGATGTATTTTTCATATTGCAAATTTGAAAAAGTTTATTTAATTGTAATTTAATAAACAAATATATTATTACAAAACAAATTTTTTAAAAGTTTTTTGCAAAATTCATTTCAAAAATATCTTATATAAAAAATTGTTTTTAACATATGATTATTTGTCAATAAATTTGATTTACATCTTTAGTTCTAGTTTGTTAATGTGTAAAATTAAGAAAGTTGTTAAGTAACAAGTTTAATTATATTTAACATTATAATATTACAAAAATATATTCATAAATAATAATGCAATTATTGAGCTTATTTTTTTTAAATATAAAAGAAATATTTTATTTTATTATATACTTTTTAAATTAAACGACTCTAATGATCGTATTTTATTTTTTTTAATATTTTATACAAATTATTTATGTGTATTACATTTAAAATTGTATTGCTAATGCTTACTTGAGTAAAACTAATTGAAATATTAATTAACATACTAATAAAAATTCTTATTTAAAAATATTAAACAATATATGTTAATTTTAATGTAACTATAACAAATATATTTTTTATGACGTTAATTTTTAAAAAAATTATTTTGGTTAATAACAATTTAAATAACATAAAATTATTTAATGTTTTAAATAGTTAAAGCCATTTTGAGCCAATTTAAGTTTAAATCCGCACTAATTGCTACAAAAACAATGTTATCAAAAGTATGTTAACTGAGAGTGATGAATTGCGAATACCTACACTACGATGCAAGTCTTATTGCAATGCAATGACTGTTATCTTTTTATACTGAAGCATCTGTAAGGTGTAGAAGCATTTGTTAAAGCATATTACTTTTATTAAAATTTTATTCTTTTAATTTCAAGTATTGGAGTAAGATTATTTAACATTACACAATAAACATTTCTTAATATTACGGTGAAATCAGATTTATTTTTAATTTAATTTAAATTTGTAATTTTACGATAGTTTGAAGAACAAAATACAGTAATAATTAAAAATATGACCGATAATATGAACGAAAATGAAAATTGTAATAATTTTATATCAACTAATGATACTCAAACAAATACTACAAACTTCACGTAAGTGACAAAATATATTAAATGCATACATATTATTAAATGTAATATATTTTATAATTTAAAGATCAGAAATACCAATAGGTTGCATTAAAGCAATAGAAATGTTAAAAGAACAAGCCGAGATGTTAATCGCAACTAATCCATTGGGTATAAAATTCAAAATAGAACAAAATTTTATATTACTTTACAAATGATTGTTTTAATATTGGCCTTTAAACATGTATATGTTTAAAATATGTGTGTATAATAATTTTTATTTTTAAATTTTGTTTTTATGTAAAATTTGTGTAATTTGTGTTATTTGTAAAAAATTGTTAAAAATTAAATGTATATTGTGTTGTTGTTATACACATATACAATAATGAAATAAATTTATTTGTATTTTATAATTTCTTTATTATTTTTAAAATATGACAGTACCATGGCGCGGAAAATATGACGGCGCTGTATGTTTCTCAAACCGCCATATTATCTGCGCCATAGTACCATCATACAGGAGTAAACAAAAACACTTATATTTTTCTTATATAATTTAACGTTTAACTATTCTATTAAAAATATTTTGTAATTTTGTAAATATATTTTGAAATATGTATTATATATAGAATGTGCCAAAGCTTACGAGAAATGTGGAGATTTTCAAACTCAATTAAATTTAAATGCTTATGAAGCATACATTAAAGCACAATTTTATTACCGTGAAATTTCATCACCAGCAGCAGCAAAATCAGCGTTAATCGCACTTTATAAAGCCCGTTTGGATCATTTGTTTGATAAATGTGATAATGAGTTTAAATATCAACAATTATTAGCATCCAATTTAGGAATTGAATGCGAAATTTATGACCAACTTAAAAATAGTTTACATTTTATTAAAAAAATTAAGACTTTACAAGTCATTTCTGATAACACAAAAATGATGATAAGCAAATTAACGTTTCCAAATATGGTATGTAATATAAATTACACTTTTAAATATGCATTTAATGGTTTTTATAGGAATGTTCTTTAAAAAAAAATGATAATATTGATAAATTAAAAATTGAAAAAACTGGTAAGTTATTATTATACTAATTGGTTAATTTTGTTTATTGTAATCTAATTTTATGTACTTTGTAAATTTGTATATTTAGAGTTTGTAAATTTAGACACAAAAAATACAATAAAAAGAACAAGAATTTCTTCAAAATCCACGCCTACATGTAATATTGCAAAAAGAAAGACTCAAGAACAAATGGACAAACATATTCCAGAAGATGAAAAACAATTTATTATTGTTGACAATCTTAATCCAGAACGTGTAATATGCAAGTTATGTACATCAGAACCTAATAAAACAAAATATTTAAAACCGCGTGCACATACGTTAAAAGAACATTTTACACGAAAATGTCATATTAATGCCAAATTACTACTTAATATTAAACGTGAATCAAATATTAATAATTCAAACATCACAGCTTTGAATGTTGAGAATTCAACTAACAATTTGTTGCAAATGTCAACAATAGATTCGCCACAAATAGAAGCATTATTAAACAAGTCAAATGTTCCTAGCATTATACGGTCATCAACTATAAAGAATCCTGATCTTTTATATAATCAAATTTTATCATCTCATTCAAAGCCCATTCCATCAAAAACCATCACATCAATTCCATCGGATGCATCATCATCAGCATCATGCATCACTCAATATGCACCAAACAATTCTCTCCCTCCAAATGTTTATGAGCAATACTTCAATGAAATTATGTCAATGGATATTGGTGATGTTTCAGGTTCAGATTTATCACATGGCATTGGGTCACAGGAAATGGATGTTCGAAATTATCAAATGACACAACCGCCATTAATTCATGTTTTACCGCCTAATATTGAGAGTATTAATGTATCACGACATGAGGCAGCACAGGGAATGAAAGAAACTCAACATTTACTACCTCAATATTCAGTACAATCGAATGACGCCACTAATGAGGCAATCAATCAGATTTTAGATATATCATTCTTATCCCGATCTGTATCGCCACAGAATGATAATATTTCTCCACTTTTTTGATGAAGACACTGCCAAAGAATTTGATTCTTTTTTAGCAAAGAATTAATTAAATGATAATTTTATGCGAAATTATTATTTATCATTATTTAATAATTATATGTTAAGTATTTTCTCGATTTTCATAATGATTTATTTCCATTCATTGCATTTATCAAATTTATTTTTCATGATTTTAAACTGCTTTTGCACTTGAATAATTTATATTATATTACTCAAATATTTATATTAATACTTATTTGATTAATAAAAACATTTGTATTAAGTTTATCAATAAAATGCCCATAATTATATTGATATTTCGGAATGTGTTGAATAAACATCAGATTTGTTTTAAAATTAGTCAGTTATGTGATTTTTAAGTTTAAATTGTTTATTATTATATTTTTGTATTCAAAGTACAAAAAATATCTTTTAATTTCCTTTAATCACTCCTTTCCTAGAAAATGATCAATAAAAATAGGGTGTCAACAAAAAATGAATATTTTTCTATGAATGATTTATAATTGTAATTTAACATTTTTACATTATAATTCGAGATAATGATCATCAGCAGCATCATTGTCATAAAAATATGATTAAAATTGTTTTTAATAAATAAAAACGCTTTTGATGCTGCAACTGTTAAAGAAATTTTTTATAAAGGACATATAAAGGACTTGTCCATACTTCCATAGGAAAAAAGCCCCTAACCGATTTTGATGAAACTTGGCATCTAGGCATTAAGGTTAGTTAGCAATGTGTAACGGTGAAGAAATTTTTTGAAATCTGCTACGGTGGGCCGTCAATAAAGTGAAAACTTTAAAACTTTAAAAGTTCATAACTCAAAAACGCATAAATATTAGTGCATGAAAACTTGCAAGTTAATAGATGACAATAAAGTCTATTAAATGATAATATAAAGTTTACATTTAACTCTTTATAA
>JAQIWM010000299.1:0-10775 GCA_034695285.1 Eniochthonius minutissimus | reverse complement strand
TAGGCATTCCTACAAAAAATATAGATGGAAAAGAGAAGGATATCTTGTCTATTGTTCAGGAAGTATATAAATACTTTGCTAAGAAAAAAAGTCTTTTTATTTTTGATAACGCAGAAAAATATAAAACTCTGAAAGGGGAAGATGGAGGTATTGATAAATTTTTACCATCCCTACCACCTAATAATAAACCTTATATTATGATTACCTCTCGTAACCGTGAATGGGAAGAAAATGTTGAAATGTTTTCGTTGAATACATTTACTCCAGAAGAAGCTTCAGAATTTATTAGAAAAGCACTAGATATAGAAGATGGGTCACAAAAAAATGAAGTAAAAAAGTTAGCAGAAACGTTACAACGTTTTCCTTTAGCTTTACAGCAAGCAGTGGCATATATTAAAGAAGAAAGTAAGAAATTGGAAAATGTAGATCCGGAAAAAAGGTTCTGGATTAATGATTATCTAGAAGAATATAAAAAAGAAGAAACAAAAGCAAAAGAACTGCTTGATTTTCACTTGCCAGATAAAAACGGTTATACTAGAACAACTTTTATAACTTGGAAAATTACGTTTGAAAAAATAAAGCAAAGGGAGTATGGGCAAGAAGCTTTAGATGTTATGGATATCATAGCGTACTTCGCTCCCAATAATATTGCTACAAAAATATTCTTAGAGAGAATCGACATAAGAGAATTAGGTTCTGCCCTTCAGTTACTTAAACAGTATTCAATGATTAGCTTAGAACAAGGTGAAGCAAATATTCATAGATTAGTGCAGCAAGTGACACGTTTAGAGCTACAAGAGCAGAATAAAGAAAAAGAGGTTTTAAGAGAAGGTCTGAAATTGCTAAAAATACCTATGCAAGGGGAAGGAAATCAAGGTAGTATATATACATCACATGCTGTATCCGCTTGGGATTATACAAGTAAATATGAAGAATTAGTGAAGGAATTCAGTGAGCTGCCACAACGTATTATAAGTAAATTAACTAGTGGCGTGAGGTATGAAGAAGCCTACTTATTTGGGGTAAAGGCATCAAAATTGTTAGGCGGTATATTAGGGCCAGATCATCCTGATATTTTAAAAACAATGCATAATATAGCCTTAGTACTTTACAATCAAGGAAAATACGATGAGGCATTACAAGCTTTTCAGGAAGTTTTTGACAAATTCAAACAGATATTGGGTCCTGATCATCCTGATACTTTAGGAGCAATGCATAATATAGCCGGAGTACTTTTCAAACAAGGTAAATATGATGATGCTTTAAAAGCTCTTCATGAGGCTTTTGATAAAAGAAAACAGATACCTGATGCTTTACAGACTATGCATAATATAGCCTTAGTACTTAACAACCAAGGTAAATATGATGAGGCTTTACAAGCTTATCAGGAGGTTTTTGACAAACGAAATCAGATATTGGGTCCTGATCATCCAGATACTTTGAGTACGAGAGGTAATATAGCCGTAGTACTTTACAACCAAGGAAAATATGATGAGGCTTTACAAGCTTATCAGGAAGTTTTTGACAAACGAAAACAGATATTGGGTCCTGATCATCCTGATACTTTAAATACGAGGAATAATATAGCCGGAGTACTTTATAAACAAAAAAAATATGATGAGGCATTAGAAGCTTCTCAAGAGGTTTTTGACAAACGAAAACACATATTGGGTCATGATCATCCTGATACTTTGAGTACGAGAGGTAATATAGCCGCAGTATTTGACAACCAAGGTAAATATGAAGAGGCTTTACAAGGTTGTCAGGAGGTTTTTGACAAAAAAAAACAGATATTGGGTCCTGATCATCCTGGTACTTTAGATACGAGAAATAATATAGCCGGAGTACTTTCTAAACAAAGAAAATATGACGAGGCTTTAGAAATTTATCAGGAAGTTTTTAACAAAGAAAAACAAATATTGGGTCCTGATCATCCAGATACTTTAGATACGAGGAATAGTATAGCCGGAGTATTTTATGACCAAGGAAAATATGACGAAGCATTAGAAGCTAATCAAGAGGTTTTTGACAAAAGAAAACAGATATTGGGTCATGATCATCCTGATACTTTACAGACGATGCATAATATAGCCGTAGTACTTTCCAACCAAGGTAAATATGATGAGGCTTTACAAGCTTATCAGGAGGTTTTTGACAAAAGAAAACAGATATTGGGTTATGATCATCCTGATACTTTATATACGAGGAATAATATAGCCGGAGTACTTTTTAAACAAAGAAAATATGACGAGGCTTTAGAAATTTATCAGGAAGTTTTTAACAAAGAAAAACAGATATTGGGTCTTGATCATCCAGGTATTTTAGATACGAGGAATAATATAGCCGGAGTATTTTATGACCAAGGAAAATATAACGAAGCATTAGAAGCTTATCAAGAGGTCTTTGACAAAAGAAAACAGATATTGGGTTATGATCATCCTGATACTTTGAGTACGAGAAATAATATAGCCGTAGTACTTGAAAAACAAGGAAAATATGATGAGGCTTTAACTATTTATCAAGAGATTTGTGAAAAAAGAAATGATAATGTGACTCCGCTACACTTAGTAGTTCAAAATGGTCACTTAGGTACAGTAAGGTATCTTATAGAAGAAAAGAGTGCTGATTTTATAGCTAGTGACAAAAGCGGCAATACTCCTTTACATTTTGCTGCTATGTACAATGATAAACCTGAAATAGTCAAACTTCTTTTAGATAAAGGTGCTGACATTGAAGCTAAAGAAAATGATGGTTGGACATCTTTACATTTGGCTGTTTGGTACGATGATAAACCTAAAATAGTCAAGCTTCTTTTAGATAAAGGTGCTGACATTGAAGCTAAAACTAATAATGGTTGGACACCTTTACACTTGGCTGCTCGAAATGGTCAAATAGATACAGTTAAATACCTTATAGATGAGAAAAAGGCTGATTTTACTGTCACTACTAAAGATGGCTGGACACCTTTACATTTTGCTGCTAGGTACAATAATAAACCTGAGATAGTCAAACTTCTTTTAGCTAAAGATGCTAACATTGCGGCTAAAACTAATAATGATTGGACACCTTTACACTTGGCTGCTCAAGATGGTAAATTAGATGTAGCAAAACTTTTTTTAGATAAAGATGCTAACATTGAGGCTAAAACTAATAATGGTTGGACACCTTTATACTTGGCTGCTCAAGAAGGTAAATTAGACGTAGCAAAACTTCTTTTAGGTAAAGGTGCTGACATTGAGACTAAAGAAAAGGATGGTTGGACACCTTTACACTTGGCTGCTCAAGAAGGTAAATTAGACGTAGCAAAACTTCTTTTAGATAAAGGTGCTGACATTGAGGCTAAAGAAAAGGATGGTTGGACACCTTTACACTTGGCGGCTCAAGAAGGTAAATTAGACGTAGCAAAACTTCTTTTAGATAAAGGTGCTGACATTGAGGCTAAAGAAAAGGATGGTTGGACACCTTTATACTTGGCTGCTCTAAATGGTCACTTGGATGTAGTAAAATACCTTATCGATGAGAAAAAGGCTGATTTTACCGTCACTATTAAAGATGGCTGGACTCCTTTACACTCGGCTGCCGAAAATGGTCACTTGGATACAGTTAAATATCTAATAGATGAGAAAAACGCTGATTTCACTGTCACTAATAAAGATGGCTGGACTCCTTTGCACTTGGCTGCTCATAATGGTCACTTGGATGTTGTAAAATTGCTTTTAAGGAGTGGAGCAGATGCTTTTGCAAGAAATAATCACGATACTGTGTTACATAAAGCAGCACACAGTAATAATAAAGAAATAATAAGACTAATCTTAGATGAAATCAGGGAAAAATTTAGTCAAGATCCACAGCTAATGTATCAATATTTCAATGCTCCAGATAATGAAGGTGATACTCCATTAATGTGGGCTGCTGAAACAGGAAAAGTCAATGCAGCAAAGGTATTGCTGGAATATGGAGCAAATATTGATGCTAGAGATGAAGAGGGTAGAACAGCATTACATTTCGCTGCTAAAGGTAGTTACTTAAGTACTTTGCAGTTACTGTTGGACAATCATGCAAACCCTAACATTAAGGATAAAGAAGGAAAAACTCCATTAGATTTAGCTAGAGAAAAACTATCTCAAGCAGTAGATCAAGAAACTGAAAATATTTTAGGTTTACTCCACAGCGTAACAGATGAAATTAAATCACAACAAGAAATATGATATCCCTTACTTCGCTCCCAATAGTATTGCTACAAAAATATTCTTAGAGAGAATCGACATAAGAGAATTAGGTTCTGCCCTTTAGTTACTTAAACAGTATTCGGTCACTGTAACCCTAATGGGTCTAGGGGTATTTCTGTGACCCTACTCCCTCGATATGTATATCATTACACTCACCTCAATGAGCTGAGAGTAATGATATCCCACTTGACCTGATCAAATGACCTTAAACTCGTATTGTGACCTCCATTGACCTTTCCTTTACAAGTGGGATAGCATTTTACTACTCTCAGAGAGGTAAGTTATCCTTGTGGACCGACCTGAGTTAGGAGTGACGGACTCGTCTGTCCTCCCTCGGAACGTCGCTTACGCGACGTTCCTCGGTTGGAGCACTTTATATTTAGTATGTCGTTAGTTAAAGGTCAAAGGTCACGTGATCGGGTCAAGTGGAATATCGTTTCTCTCAGCTCATCGGGATGAGTGTAATGATATACATATCGAGGGGGTAGGGTCACAGGAACACCCCTAGACCCATTAGGGTTACCGTGACCAGGAATTCAGTAAGTTGCCACAACGTATTACAAGTAAATTAAGTAGTGGCGTGAGGTATGATGAAACCTACTTATATGGAGTAAAGGCATCAGAATTTTTGAAAGGTATATTAGGACCCGATCATCCATCTACTTTAATTACTCGAAATAATATGGCATTAGTACTTGACAACCAAGGTAAATACGATGAGGCATTGCAAACCTATAACGATGTTTATAAAAAAAAGCAAAGAAATTTTAGGACCTGATAATCCATCTACTTTAATTACTCGGAATAATATAGCTGTAGTACTTGACAACCAAAATAAATACGATGAGGCATTGCAAACCTATAAAGAGGTTTATAAAAAAGCAAAGAAATTTTAGGACCTGATCATCCATCTAATTTAACTATTCGTAATTATATGGCTGCATTACTTGACAACCAAGGTAAATACGATGAGGCATTACAAATTTTTCAGGAGATTTATAAGAAAACTCAAATTAGGAACAGAACACCTTGATACTTTGGCTACTAAAGAGGCATTTGAAAATATAAGTAATTCATAGATACAATCTTAATAAAATTTTTTACATTTATCTCAATTTGCATTACATCATTTTCATCATGTAACTATTGGGTCAATAAAATAAGGTCTTTATATACCATCATTTGAGTAACACTATACATCATAAAGTTAAGATTAATTGAAAATGTGCAGCTACAATTTTCAATTTTTCTCAGATATTATTTATAAAACAACATGATTCGTTGAAATCGCATAAATTGTTTTTTTCCAAATTACAAACTTCAGCAGAGCTTTATGAACGTATAGCTCAATATAAATAGGTGTCTTTTAGATAGGGAAGAGAGATATTTGACTTGAGTAAACTCATTGATAACTTTGAACAGCAATCAGATTCAACTACAAGTAGTTTACCTTATAGCTTAAGTCATACTAAGAGTTACAAAACTCTTGATTATTTATCAAAGTATGTTACTGAATTTCCTAATGACTTTGCTATTCATTTAGTAACCAGTAATCATGTAGTAGCAATATATAGTATTGGAGATATCTATGCATATTTTAATAGTAACGTGGCTTTTGTATCTGATATAAAAAGTGCTCACCAGCTTTTAAGAGTTTTAAAAAAAGCAGTAAAATTTGTTAGATATGAATTAACAGAAGAAGGTTTCTTCGTAGAGAACTTTGATATTACTCAAGCTAATAATGTATTATCATCTAAACAGAAGCAAGTCTTGATGAGGCCAATTCAAACAGAACGTCATTTTCTTCTCTTACAAGATCAAAAACTTAGTCCTATTAGTCTTAATGGTCAAGAATTACTTAGAACAACGTTATATAATCTTAAAACCAAATTACACATAGAAGATAATGCTCCTATACTCATTAATGCTGACATGAATTTAAATAGTTAAAATTTATTAGCCTACTTAAATTCAGGTAAAATAAGTGTAAAAGCTGGAGAGCTGTTATTCAAGTCCTAAACAAATTAGATAAAAAACAGTATGCAATAAAAATTACTGTTGATAGTGGATATTGATCTAATGTAATAAAAGAAGTGGAAAATTTAGGTAAAATATCATTACACAAAAATGTTGCAGGATATGTAACTTCGTAGAAGGATATTCTTACAAAGCATAAAATTGATAATTTAAGCAAATTACAAAGTTCGGCTTCAAATTTAAGGTATATTACTACAATACGTTAACATTTAATAATTTCAGTTATAAATTTAAAAATTGTTTTAAATATATTTTTGTTAAGATTTCCTTTTGAATCAAAACAGCTAAAAGTGCTTTGCATTTAAATGGAACTTTGTGGTGAAGATCTTCGCAAATGGTTATGCAGACATTTTACAGTAAACAAAGATAGAAATACGGATATTTTTTTACAAATATCAAATGGATTGAAACACATAAACAAACAAAATTTAATTCACCACGATCTTAACTCTGATAACATTTTTTTGGTTTAAATGACTCAACTACTATTAAAATATTCGATTTTGGAATTGTGGAGAGTAGGACAACACACGGGCAAATTTGGAACAATAATTTATTTAACCTTTGAACAACATACAACTACTTATGGGAAAAGAGCTGATCTGTATGCTTTGGAACTTATATTGTTTGAACTTTTTTATCCGCCAGCGCAAAGAAAATTAGCTGTAAGTTTTAATCAACTTAAATTTAACAAAGCGTTGCCTGATGATGTAAACAATAATTTTAGAACTATTTCAAACATTAACATTAACTGATCCAAACAAAAGGCCAACATTTAATGAAATATATGACACACATAGTAGTACAGTCGACAAGTTAATAAAACCAAATGTCCAAATATTACAATATCGTGAACCCAAGAGAGTTTTATCTGTTGTTCACCAATATGTCCAATGTGACAATTTTTTAATAAAAAATATTCATGGAATTCGCTACAAATGCGCAGTATGCTCAAATTCTGATTTGTGTGAGATATTGCAACAACTTATACAATCAAACATACATTCACCATCACATCCTTTGATTCATATAACAGTCCCTAAAACCTATAGTAGAAATCATCGTAATTTTGGATTAAATTATTTAGAATACTCAGATTATTCTAGTCGTTCAGATTATTTAGATAGTTCAGGTCATCAATCGAAATATTACAATAATGATGATGATTGTGAAATGATGTCAAGATTTGGACAAATGTCTATTTAGCATAAAAGACAGATTATTTGACAGACATAAATTACTATATAATAGGGAAGGAGATGAGGAATGGAAAGGTATGTCAGGAAAAGGTGGAGACACTGAAATAAATTCATCTCAGTTATACGATTGTGGTAAAGTAAAATATCAATTCAGATGTAAATTTTGTGACGGTCAATGTGGTCCTACAAATGGTTGCCACTGAAATTCATGTCTAAAATTAATATTTTATTAGTTATTTACTATTTACCGTAAAGTTTTTAATAGAACCCCTCCCTTAAATACTACTCCTTTAATACTCCCCTGGTTAGAAACAACTTTAAAACATTAGAACGCCTTCCTCAAATAGAGCCTATATAAAAATGCGCATAACGTGTAATTTCATATCTGGAAAGAGCACATAAAACATGTGCTTATTCTCATGTGATGTGCTCTATTTTTATGAATGTAAACATTGATGTAAAAGTAAAATATTTTCACAAATGAGTAAATCTTTGAAAAGAAAAACAATTAATATCGACGATAAATTGGAACCCATTAAATACGCAGAGATGAGTAATAATGCTGCTGCAAAACGTTTCAAAGCTGATCGCAAATCAATACGAGAATGGAGAAAACAAGAAGGGGATTTAAGGGCAAAACAAGATTATAGTGGCGGACAATCGAAGAGATTCAATGGTGAAGGAAGAAAATTATTAAATGAGTTTGACAATTAAATGATCCAATGGTTAAAAAATGAAAGGGCAAGCAATAGGAGAGTTTCACGCAAAAGATTAAGTGAAAAAGCTAAAGAGGTCTATGATTCACAATACTTTACAATTACTTCTCAACCATTTAATGTTTCAAAAGGATGGGTACAAAGTTTTCTACAGAAATACAATCTTATCAACAAAACTACAAATTGCACAAAAGTTTCGCAATGATTATATTGATAAATTTGTCAAATTTGTAATTTACCTTAGAAAACTTCGAATTGAGAGAAAGTACGCATTGTCAAATATTATTGCAGGGGATGAAACAGCCGTTTATCTACAAAATGTTGGTGACACAACTTTAGAAAACAAAGGTGTTAAGGATGTACCAATAATTTCTACGTGACACAAAGATACGGCTAACAGTGTTATTAAGTGCAAAAGCAAATGGTCAAAAGTGCAAACCTTTTGATTTGTTAAATAGAAAGAGACATATTCCGGCAGTTGATAAACGTTTTATGCCAAAATTAAATATTGAATATGCAGGAAATGCATGTATAAATGATGACTTCACAAAGAAATTTCTTAATCGCACATTTGGAAGTTATCTTTTGGGAATCGACTTTTTGTTTGGGACGCATTTAGATACCATATAAGTGAAGAAGTAAAGGCTGAGATGAAAAAGCTTAAAATTGACTCTGCCATTATACCAGAAGGATGTACTGGTTTTATACAGGCACCTGGCATTTTCTGGTTTAAAACATTTAAAGCAAAAGTGCGAGAGAATTATGAAAATTGGATCGCTATAGGAAATTTGTCCCAAACAAGAAATGGAAATCCTGCTCCTCCACCACTCGAAGAAGTTTTGCAATGGGTTTCTGATGCCTGGGATTATTTATCCAATGACTTAATAATAAACTCATTTAAGAGTTGCGGCATTACAAATGCACTCAATGGTTCAGAGGATGATATGATAACTTGTTTCAAGGAATCTCACCCATGTTCGGATGGAAGGAAACAACTAAGAATCTCTGCCAAAGAAGTTAACATTTCTAATCTTAATCATATTGAAAGTGAATTAGTGAACCTCATAATTCATGATAACGAAGATATTAACGAAGTAGATATTGCAAACAATAGCGATGACGAAGAAATAGAATTTGTTTAACATTTAAATTTTTTCTCTAATTTTGAAAAAGTTAATAATGATAAATTACACATTGAAAAAATAAAACCCCTCCCTCAAATATTCCCCCTACTAGAACTACTATTAAAAAATAGATCCCCGGGGTTCTATTATAGACTTTACGGTATTTAGTTTAAATTAAATATTATTTTATGTTATCATAAACACGACCAATGACACGTATTTGATTTTAAACGCAATTTGAAAATATTTAAAAATTAAAATTTATAAATAATTAAAGATTATAATATTTGTTCAGATTTAGATATAAATTTTTATATTTCAACAGTTAATAATCGTTTTATGTTTTTTAAAACATCCATTATTTTGTTTATAAATTAAATTAAATTCTTTTCAATTATTACAAATAAACCCTTTTTAATATGTAATTTAATATATAAATATTAAATAATTTAATTTACATTTAATATTAAATAATTTTAACTCATCGTTTTTAATTCTTTCATAAAATTTAAATCATTTTTTTAATTAATTTCGTTACAAATAAATTTTATTATTGATTTTTAAACGTTTAATTTTTTTATATAAACAATAAATTATTTTTATACTTTTAAATTTTGCTTTAATGATATTTTTATATATATGGATGCTAAATCTTAATGCTAAGTTATGCTAACATGTAAGTTAACTTTGATACAAATAAAAGTTCATATCATTAACTTTTTACATTTTTAGTATATTTTATGATAAAATTATAGTATATTTTCTAATATTTGATAATTATAATTTTCTATAACTAAATATGTCACTATTGATGTACAAAAGGCCCTTATTTTTGTCATTTACAAGTAATGATCATTCCCATTTAAGTGCCTCAATAATAAAGTGCCATTTCATAATCATAGTCTCATTTCTCTATTACCGCTCTTATGTGAAGTGCCACAATGTGATAATAAAACTTAATGTTGAGTTATTTTTTAATTATAATAAAAAAATTAATTAAAATTTTTCAGCAACTAATTTATCAACAATATTTATTGCTTTAAAAATGAAGCTATCGTCAATTCAATACAACTTTGTCTTTTTATTAAAATTAAAAACAACATACAAATTATACAATAATAAAGAGAATTTACAACCTTATAATACACCATTATTAAGATAATAGCATTATTAAGAATAAAACTCAAACATTCCCTTATTAATTATTATGCATAAATATTTAATAATAAAATATTTAAATGTTTACAAACAAAAAAGTAAAAATAGTAAAATTACATTTATTTGTTCATTTAATATTATTTGCAATTTATTATTATGTTTTAAAATATTAAATATAAATAACAAATAATCACAAATATTTATTTTGTAATGTCATGTCCTCTGTAATACAGAGTCTGTATGCTTCTAAATAATAACATTTAATAATCAAAGGGTTGACTAAATAATAGCAATTATTGTGTTAATATAAAT
>JAQIWM010000298.1:0-10776 GCA_034695285.1 Eniochthonius minutissimus | reverse complement strand
ATGGACACAGATAGAAAACTCCTCTTTCAGACCACACTGACCCTTCAACAGATCTTCATTCAAGTGTTTGAGTGTTGCTGCAATTTAGAGAATAGTTAACAACAACATATTGTAATAAAATACTAAAGGGTTAATAAATATTGAAAGTAATAAAGATATAGATAACAATTAATAAGCGCGTTAATTAATCATCACTTTCACCATTATCATTGGTTTGGTACTAATATTAGCATCACGGCACTGGAGAAGAATAATCAGGTACAGGGCCGACAAAGGTAAAGGCAAAGGTTAACCAAAAATTGAATTAAGCGCTGCGATAAGGATTGCGTAAATACGGTGCATTTGGAAAAATAGTAATGCGATTGGAATCAAAATTTTTCCGGATTCCGCTCTGCTTTTTCTGTAATAATTTTTTGTTTCAATTCCTTTACAAACAAAAAATAAAATTTGTTGTTCCGTTCCGTTTAAGCAAAAATTGCGTTTTGGAATTCCATTTCAATGAAACAGAATTTATTCAGATCGTATCAAATTTTGGGGACGATCTGTGAACAGTTCAGATGTTATGAATCAATAATCTCAATTCTTTTAAAAATTAAAGTTAAAATCACAATATGAATAAAAATATAGATTAAAAAATATTACACAACTGGAAAAGGGTCGAGCGCTTATTGATTATTTCAAATTAAATTCATATTATCCAATGCCATTGAAATCACCTGATTAATTATACATTGTAAAACTATATCAACATTTTTCAAGTAACCATAAAGTCAATTTTTAATGTAACGGAACCGAATATGAAAATAAAATAAAATTGTTAGAGGATCAAAAAATATTTACTTATGCAGAAATGAGCAAAAATTGTAAAAAATATAAAGAAAAAATATATTATTATTTTTCAGCACAATACCATTCTTAAATAATTCCATCTCTGATTATTTGGTATAATCTTCATGTTGCGTGTTTATGGTTAATTTCTCTTTATTTTTCATTGACATACACTTTCTCTATTTATTTCGATTTTAGGTGCATCTAGTTTATTGCTATTTCTTAAAAGGAACACTCTGTTCAGAGTGTATTAGGAAATTCTAACAAAACATTATAAACAAAAACTTCGAATAATTTTTAATAAACTGATATCAGTTTTGATATGTTTTTATCAGTTTTTAATTTTTTATCAGAGAATTTTCTGCGTCATAAAAATTTCCCCATAGACTTAGATATACACACTATTAATTTAGTATCTGTACGTTTGCATATAGCACGTAATAATTAAACATTTAACATACATGTAAATGCGTTCATTTTTATTTTAATTGATATTATGGTGGCATTTTAAATAAATAACATAAATAAATATTTTATTAATAAAATAAAATGAATTAACAGTGTAAAAAGTGATCTGCAATTTTTGTTATTTTATCACTCATATCATCATAAAAATCATTGTCATATAAATAATGACACAAATATGTTTTAATAAAATGCATCATTTCATAAATGTTTATATACCGTAACAAAATAGTTATATCTGAACTGAATTTGAAAGCATCAAACATTTATATACAAAACTTAAGCGTCATGAAAATGTGTTCAATAAATCGAGAATTTTTAAAAATCGAAAAATGTATATCATTATGTCCTATGGAAGCGGATTTGGGTTTTAGAAAAAACCATTGGGTTATGTGAACAAAACAAACATATTCACAAAACAAACAACAGAGTGAATGAACATGATTGAGTATGTATTTTTTAGAACATGAATACAGTTTATCCTGCATCTTAATCACAATTAAAATGTGTTTCAATCACTATTGACTCAATCGACACAAATTGATTCGTGCTTTTATGTCTCTTTTTGTTTTATACTGATTATGAGAGGGAACTGTACACAAAAGAGATTATGTACGACTATTATGTATACAACAATTATGTAGAACTATATTAATTTAAAACAATTGTGTTGAAATGGGTAATACACGCAAACATACTGTGATTAAAAAAATAAAACAGAGTGAAAACATTAATAAGTGTATTAAAAATTCAAAAAATATGAATTAATCAAAGGTCAGTAATCTTTGATTACACTTCATTAACTACATTGTACTAATATTTAAAATTATTTACAATTTTTATGTAGGCATTTGTATTTAATAAATAATTTATATATTTTACTCACATTTTCAACGATTTTTATGATATTTTAAAACAATTTACAAATTATTTATTAAATTTAATATAACATATGTACATACGTATTCATGTTTTCGTATTTTTAACTTTTATCATTTTGTAATATTAAAATTTCATCATTTAAATTTTTTAAAAATGTAACAAAAAATGATTAATGTTTAAAAAATAGTATGTTATATTTTGTGTTAAATTGACGTGAGATCTCTACAATCAAATTAATGCTCAATAGTGACGAGAACTGTATGCCGCTGCCGCGTCAACGGTATTGGAAAAAAAATTAAAAATGCTATCGGGAATGAAACGGCATTGGCAAACATAACTTAATAAATTATCAGCCGGAAACAGCATTGAGAACATTATTTATTTTCGGCACTAGATCAAAGAGGTCAAAGAAAAATTAATAGTTTTTAGCTTCAGCGGCACCGATTCCGTGCCGGAACGGACAGAAAAAATTGTTTTGATTCTCATCACTAATTCTCAATTTTTATTAGTTTTTTATTTGTTTCTAAAACAGTCTTTTTTATTCATTATGTCAATAAACTTTTTGAATTATTAAATTAATGTGAACATTATTTGATTTATTTAAAAATAATTTAATTTAAGTTCTCTTTATTCCGTGTAAATTTTAATTCGTATTTCAAAAAACTATGTTTTCAGTTATTATTATTATGAGTAAATAGGAAAATACTATTAACTTTTCTCAATGGGATTGTGAGTGTTATGGTACAATTATAAATAATATATATTAATTGAATTAAATAAACGACATATAAAACACATTTAAATTCATTTCACATTCATATTTTGACATATTCTTTGCCATTAATTATATTTAAATATAAAAGTATCACTCAATTGCTATTCATTTATTGAATATTATATATTGTTTGAAACGTTCACGGGATGCGCGTATACAAAAGGTACAATCGCGTGTAAAACGTATATAACAATTGTTTACATATCAGACATTCGTCTTAGTATTCTTTAAAAAGAAATTGTCAAAATACTTTAAGTAATAATCGATGAATTAAATTGAAATAGAACTCATTACAGCGAACTATTAATGATCCTTATATTTATGGTTACAAAAAAAAATCGAAATTGAGAGAGAAAGAGAGAGACTGCTATAGTATGATTGTATAGTATGATCGTGCATATTCTACTTCATGAGGATTGGTCACGAATGCAATTGACGAAACCAGAAACGCGCGCGCATCCGTGAGCGTATCGGAGATACCGAATTTTTTACATTTCATCATTTTGAAGTGCGATTCAATTGTGATTCTCACGTTTGTGAATTTTTCAATCGTATGTTTTCTTTAATAAAACACTTTTATTCATTTATGCGTCAATATATTCCTTAATCGTAAAGAAAACGCTTTTGAGACACCCAAAGTATCTTTTATTTTCAGGTAATGAAAAGTACTTTTTTGATTAATAATTATTTAAAATATAATTAAATTTTTTTAAAAGCCATAAATCTCTATTTTTGAAAAAAATGTTCTTTTAATACATTAAAATAATCTGTAGAAACTTTCAGATTGATTATAAACTCTTTAACTATGTTAAAGAATACAAGTATTTGTATACGTATATATACTTTATACATTGTATCAATAACAAATCAAAGTTCCAAATGTTTTGCATTTGCGTCAATATTCTATAGTATCACATTTACAATGTAATGTGCACATCCGTCTCATCTTCATCCTGATGTTCATCTCTATTACCCAAATCCGCATCTATTTTATTTACCTCTTTGTGTTACGTGATAAGAATGTAATAACACTCTTTTAGGAAAAACCAAAATCTCAGTGTAATATTCGCATTTTTGTGCATGTGATGTGCATCAAAATCACAGGAGAGACGAACACATAATGAGATTAGACTCGTGACAAATGAACAGAGCCAAAGCAAAAGATTCTTTGTGAATAACTTTGAGGTCTCATGTATGACATTTATGTACTTAAGAACTTCATAAGATTATAAGTCACAAACTGTTGTTTAATCAGTCACAAAACTCTCTCTCTCTCTTCTCTCTCTCTCTCTCTCTCTCTCTCTCTCTCTCGCTCGCGTTGCATAATTCAATGGCGGCATAATTAACTTTAATTATTTTATAGAGTATGTTATAATAAAATATAATTTAAAGACCCGCATCAATACTGAAAGAAGAGTATACACTTTTGTATCATAATAAACATGTATACGATGTTATACTTTAACTCTGTTTGATTTTGATTGTTATGCCGATGTTACGATGTTTACATTTGATTATTGATATTGAGCACAATAGGGTCAGAATGATCACTCTGAAACATTTCAACGCATTTAGAACCCACTTTCGTACACACCTCAATCATCAATTTTCTGAAAGTGATGAACAAACATTATATAAAGCAAAAGATTCGATTATAATTGTGTTTCAAAAATTTAGAATTTTATTTTTATGAATTCACGTATTCACACTTTTTATAAAAAGTTCATTAAATTCTAACTCCGGTATATTATAATGCAACTTTATATGTAAAAGGATTAAATGTGTGAATTTTTAACTTAAATTAAGATATATGATGGTATTAGCATTGTGTTTTATGCGTTCAATTTTCAACTCATTAAATATTATCTTTAGAGACACATTAACATTTTTATTATTATTGTTTATTATTATTGTTAAGTAATAAAACATTCGTTATGTTATTATAATATTACAAAATAAATACATAATAAATACATAATCAATAAATGCATTACTCATAATCAATATCTATGTAAGGATTGCATACAATACTATATCATAGTATGCAATTCTTTTTTGATCAATACAATTCTTTAGAATCTCTGACCACTTTAATACACTCATATTTTCTTTCATTCCCAATCCCATAGATATTGTTGTCTCTCAATTATATCTTTGAAGTACATTGTATTATATCACGTTTTCTATTGAGGCAAACATTAAAAAACTAAATACTCCATAAACGCATGAAACAACAATAACTAGAGAATGACATTTATGATAGTGTTTGAAAAATTCAAATATTTGATTATATTAAAAGATAAAATTCATTGATTTTGATGACACTCATTGCACCGCAATGAACATTTTTTGTAAAACTAAAATATTTCTTCGGTTATAATTTATTACATTAAAAATAAACTTAAAGTTCACAGAAACTCTGATAATTATCGGGTTAACATAACTTTTAGTATGTGAATATTTAATCATAAATCGTGATCATTAAAATTGTCATATTTATCTTTATTGATAGTGATCAGTTAGTTATCATACAAAACTTCATATTAAAGATAAAATTCATAAAAAATTCAATGCCTTAATGTGGTACACGGTCAATACTATTTAAGGTTAAAATATTCTTTCACTGTACTTTTATCGCAAAAAATTTACGCATATTCATGAATACATTTACAGTGTATTTTAGTATAATAATGCTACAATATAAAAAATACTTGTAATTAAATAACACAATGAAATAATACAATTCCATACTTATTACACAATCAAGTAATATAATGCTATAATACAATAAAATGTTAATAAACAAAAAAATTAAAATTATTTTAATAAATGAGAAGCAATTAATTTGAATAATCAATAATTATTATTAATTAATTGCATAAACTTTTTGATATAATGAACAATTGAAACATTTTAAGCACGAACCACAACTTTTTCAATATCTTTAGAATTTATTAATTTAATTTAATAAAATTTTGTATGTTAATATAATTTATTAAAACACAATATTTTATAAAAAAAATTTATTGTTAAACTTGTACAACGTGTACTAGTTTCACTTATATTAAAAACTAGTAAACCGATAGTGACCAAATTTAGTATACATAATCCAACAATACAAATATAAAAGATGTAAAAAATTTAATTTAAATTGATATATTTATTAAAAAGTTATTAAATAATAAAGTTTACACTGAGAACATTGAAATAATTCATATTTAGTGAGAGAATATCGGCTCAAATGTTATTGTGTATTGCAATGCTTTTACAAGTTAACAATAAAATTTTTTTAAATTAAATTAACAAATACTAAAGATATTCAAAAAGTTGTGGTTCGTGCTTAAAACGTTTCTATTAATGATTTCTGTAAATAATTAATATTACTTCACGTTAGCTTACTAGCTACTATTCCAATAGCTAGTATTCCACTGCTAGACACAGTTAATTATAATAAAATACAATATAAAATTTTAGATTAAATATTAATTACAAAGAATTACAAAGAACTAAATTGAATTGTGCTTTTTTTTCAATTTTGTTAATAAAAGGCATTGTTGCATTGTTCATGCCCATGTGTGGATGAAAGAGTAATGACAGACGAATGATCAATTTATAGATAAAAGTGAAGCAATTACTTACTGATAATTAATTAACTTGAATTATAATTTAGAAAAAATATGCAATAATAAATATTATTATAATTGTACATATTCATTATGGTTTTATTATGGAATTCTTCTCACATAATCCATTATGATGTATCCTCATAAAGTATCTCTTTTGTTCCTTAAGAGCATCATTAATTCGTGCGTATTTTGGATAATTCTATGACTTGGTTCTTACATAATATTTCAAAAGAAATAACAATGAAACGTAAAGCAAAGCAAATGATGATCATCGGTGTTCTCATGATAATCATAGATATAGGAAAAGGCGAAACATCAGTAGAGGTAAGAAATCGAATGTTTTCTCATCAATTATAATAATCGGCGCCAATTTAGAGGATATCGGGTAAATTATCGCATTCGGACGATGATCTCAATTACTCGAAAAGGGCGAGTTTCATGCCCGCGCGTGGAAAGAAAATCAATCAAATGGATGCTCAATATGATAATCCCTTTGATATTTATCAAAAGCAATTGGATGCTATTAAAAGAGCATCGGGATTTTTACCAATGAGAGGTCGAAAGAGTGAAGACACTATCGAGAAAAAAGCATCGTTTATGCCTATGAGAGGACGAAAGAGTGATCAAAGTGAAGATTATCTATTAACAGATAAAAAAGCATCGTTTATGCCTATGAGAGGACGAAAGAGTGATCAAAGTGAAGATTATCTATTAACAGATAAAAAAGCATCGTTCATGCCTATGAGAGGACGAAAGAGTGATCAGACTGATGATCAATTTATGGATAAAAGAGCATCATTTATGCCTTCGCGCGGACGAAAGAGTGATTCTGAAATAAGAAATAATTACGCTGATGCCGGACCTTTCAATAGTGACAATGGAGGGTCTGTCAAATGAGTGATTATTAACTAAATTATCAACAATAATACATTTTTTAGATATTTGCCGATTTCTCATGGTAATTCGGAATGGCATTGGATTGAGGGTCAATCGAATGGTGACACCGATAAACGCGGATCATTCTTTGGAACGCGCGGAAAGAGACACATAAAAGAACATAATAATGATTTGGAACAGTTTATGGCAACACGCGGATGATCCATTACATGTCAAACAATTATCATTATTTAAATTTTACACTCAATTATTAATATATTATTAGAAATATTAAATTAGGAATTAAAGTATCGTTATGATTGTATTTAAAAGTCTAAATATTTCTGTAATAATTTATGTTATGATTGGAAAAATATTTTTTGGCAATAATTATTTCGCGTAAAAATTCATTTAATTCTTTAATATTATATTATATTATAAAATGATTCATAACTTTAATTGAGTTTTAATTGTAATTTTGATCAATTTAACCATTGTCTTGTAAATAGACAATCGCCTCAAAATTAATTTTATATTAAAATTATTGTTAATGTAAGAGTCGAATTCAATTGTTAACATATCATTTGATTGCAGTGAATACCGAAAAGATCATTGTCATTATGCTAATATCATGAGTGAATGATCATTGTAATAAAATAGAATATTAATCATTTAATATCACATTCTTTAAATAAAGAACATATATTTGCACAAAATTATCATACAGAACATAATTATTGTGTCATTATCACCAAAATGACTGATGAAAAATGCACACACCCATTGTTAACAAATGTGACAAATTCAAGATAAAAGTTCACTGACACCGCAACAATTGATGTATTTGATAAATCCAATACTAAAATAAACATAAATGTTTTATTCTCCAAATTACTAATTTTATAATCACATCATAATGATACCCGTCCCATTGAATTGGTAAATCATAATAAAAGATCAATGTTTGAATCGACGTAATTAAACACAATAACAGATTTACATACATGCGGCAGTGGTATCCATTTTTGTCAAATTCCATTTTTGCCAAAAATATAAGAGATAAAAACGGGTTTGTAGTGTAAAACATACATGTATATAACACGACCTAGTGCCACTTCGCCGAAGAAAAAGTTGCACTTCGCCGAAATGATAAGAAAGTTATACTTTGCCGAAAAATTAGGGGTTTGAAAGTAAAAACAACAAAAACTAGCATTTGTCTCTTATCTTAATCCTTTGTATGATAACACTTCACCTTCTAATAAATCCATTGACCTATGCCTTTACTATATTCAAAATCTAATGAATCATTATTAATTATTATTGATGTTTATAAATGTTTTATTTCATATTTTATTTTATTTAATATTAAAATTCATTAAATAATTATAACTAAATACAATATTTATTAATCAATTATATTCAGTACTTATTATATTAAAAAAAATAATAATAAAATAAAATAAAGTAAACGAAGTTTAATGGCTGTGGCTAAAGAGGCCTCAGATTAGGCCCTTTTAGAATTGCCGCGCGGGGGATATGCTAAGTTATTACAGCTTTAGCCAGACTCGTCACTGTGGCCTTAGGCCGAATCTTTTTAACGATTTTGTCACACCCCCAAAATTCTTTATGTAACATTTCAATTTAATTTAATTTATTTTAGTTACAAATATATAATTTTACATCAATTTTCTTAACCCTATTTTCGGCAAAGTGCAATTCGGTGAAGTGGGAATTCACCGTATAACATACACGTATATTATATAATGTGAGGATGATATGAAGTCCATCAAAGTACATACATGTAGTTATAAATCCTGTTGTTAATTTTTAACATTTCTTAAATCAATGTGTTGAGAAATGAGAACAAAAGTAATTAATCATTAAATTAATTTATATTTAAATTATGCATTTAATATTAATTATTTTATAACAGCTTTAAAATTATTATTTCTAAAATAAAATTATAATGATAAATACACTTTTGTCATATGTAAAAATGACTCTCATGTTAGATAATAGCATGGAAATTAATATAAAAGGCAAAGAACAAGTGTCATATACAGTGTCAAGAAAGCGTTTAATTTAATACCTGACATAATGATATGAATATGTGTCTATAACTATTTTTGAACACTATTGCTTGGCCAATGTGGACTTTTGCAGAAACGCACTTTGGCAAAATTGGATTGGGCGAAAATGGATATGACCTGAGACATATACGTTTTTTTGAAAACGGTATGTGAAATTCACCCATTATTAGCATGTTTAACCGGTGATTAAAAAATGATCGCAGTCAATTCTGTTATTCTATTTCCCATATCATTTTTAGAATAAAAAAATAAGATTAATGACTAAAATATTATTCTTATCTTTTTTATAATAAAAGTAATAAAATAATTAAAATTTATTCCTTAATATAATAACTGTCGTTTTAAATTTAATTTTTTAATACTTTATAAGATAATTAGATTAACTAATTTATAATAATATTGTAAAGCAATGGTTGTATGTAAGTTGTATATAAATTGAAAACAAATATCTTAATTGTTAGGAAAAAAATAATTAATTATAAATGATTATTTTTTAAAAATCATAAAACGTTTATAAACAATTAAATTAAATTAAAAAATATGTATGCAAATAATAAAATTATTCATTATTATTTTTTTAACACAATTTCTATAAACAATATACTATTAAACTTTAGTTAAATTATAATTTTAATTTTATTTGTATAAAAAATAATTATAAAATAATTTCATTAAAACTTTATATAGGTGAGTATAACAAGTAACTTACGTGTAATAAAAATCATTATTAACTAAATTTATTATATAAATTTAATAGAAAATAACTCAAAAAAGTATAAAGTAAAAGTTGTTATTGAAAATATTAAAATTAAAACGCAGTTTATTTATTTATAAATAAGCAAATAATTTATTTATTTTAAAATATTTAATAAAGCATTGTGTAAAGTAAATTTTAGAGTAGATTTAATTTTGTTAAATTATTTTTTAATAATTAATATTTTGCCATGTTTCTCTATTGTCTTTATAATTATTAATACATTGAAACTTCTCTGAAGGTCCACTTCTGAACAAAGACCACTTCTCTTCAGTGACCATCCTGAAGGTGAACTTTATAATTTCCTATGGGAAATTACTTTTCAACAGAGACCACTTCTTTATAAAGACCGCGACCACCTTTAAACAGGTCTTTATACCCTTTACAGTGCCTCTCTACAAACACCACTTCTATCAAATTCTTTGCCGCATTTTACCGCATAAAAAATGCTCATACATATATTAGAGTATTGCTCTAAAT
>JAQIWM010000297.1:0-10783 GCA_034695285.1 Eniochthonius minutissimus | reverse complement strand
ATTTTTAATTCAATAATTATCATTAAATTATTACCATTTATTAAGTCTTTGTATTCACTTTCAATTTTAAGTGAATGTTCATACATTTCTTTTGCCGCTTTCGAAGACACTTTTTCATTTGGATAACGATGATCTTTAACCTCTCTGTAGAATTACATTAAAAGTTAAGAAAATGTCATTATAAATTCATTTAAAAAAGCATTGTCTCACTTTATTTGTTTCGTTGACTTAAATTTGAGAAATACAACAATGGGATATATTTGACATCGATTCAGTCGATCCACAGAAATGGGACTCACGTCGAGTAATGCATGAAGATTCTGAAGATTTAAATAAAATATAAATACAATGCAATAGACAATGCAATTAACAATGCAATTAAAGAGTAATCGCCTCACCTTATCACATATTTCTCTCACTGCCGCAACAGTGGTGCATTCAAAATGGGATCCTCTTCGACGATAATCAACAAATTTAAGTTCCTGAAGACATCGTTCCATCATCTGTTGTGATCCCCTCACCACTTCAGGTATACACCGTTGAAATGTTTGAGGAAAATCCTGTTCCAACTTTTCAAAGATCACCTCCATTAATGGGCCGATGATTATCACAGGACGTGCATTTGCATAATTCAATCGTTCAACACGATAGTAAGTCGCAGGCACGAGCTGATCAATTGCTTCTCCCGCCAAAATGCCCGAATCACTAAAACTATTAATGGACACGTCTGAGAATGATGCCAATTCTTTGGTGCTTTCACGTGAACTGCTTCTTTGGTGATTGTTTTTACGTCTCCGGAAAAAGCTTCGTCGTGCTGATGCCGATCCTCTTCTCTCACCATTCTCAGCATTTCCATCACCCAATGAACGGCGCATCATCAATTCCTCTTCAACTTTGTACTTACTCGGGATGACCCCACACTTCACCTTTTGTCCATCATGATCCACGAGCCATGCCCTCCAAAGACCAGGAACACCGTTAAACATTGTATTGTCAACAAACAAAATGTCATCCTTTCTAAACGCGAGTGAACCATCAATTGATGGACGATCAAATGCTGCTCTTATATAGAATGAGTCTCCCGGTTGCTCTTGGATTTCGAGATAACCTGAACATTAATAGTTAATTAATATCATGCTCAAAAATTAGTTCAATAAAACAAAAAAGTTTAAACTCACGATCCATGTTATACTGAGCCACGAGTGTGACCGTATCCGCGGGTTTTGCCAATTCATAAGCGGCATCTTCAGCTGTGGCGTTTCGTAAATTAACGCCGTTATACTGAAGAACATAATTTGTATAAAATAAAATTTAAGTGTGAATAAAAAGTTTGATAAATAAATCATTGATGTTAATGTATACCTCGAGTATTCGATCCCCGGGTTTTAGTCCATTTGATCCTATTGCAGGTGAATCGTCATGTACTGAATGTATGAATATTCCGACGGCATTCCCCCCCAATAGGCTTATCCCGAGATTGGACGTCGTTTTCTTGAGAATAATTCTTCGCGGTTCCGATTGTTGTTTACTTGAATTAGAAGATTGTCGTTCGTTAATAGAATTTGTAATTGTCTTTTCGGTCGTTCGACTGGCGTTTGACGCGCTTCTTGATGCGGCTTTAGACCGCGTGAGTGTCGATGTCGTGGAACTCGGAATGTTATCATCTTCGTTCGTATTAATTCGTGCAATTGCTTTATTGAGATGTTCCGCGGGTGAAGATTGCGGCGTGGATGTTGAAGTTGAGTCATCATTACCGGCGGTATCATCTTCGTCTTCGTCTTCAATGTCAGCATCATCATCATCATCATCTTCTAAAAAGTGTGATTCTTTGGGTTTATATTTATCAGGATTGTACTGAACGAGCATGACAATGCTGTCACCGCATTGTTTCAACACTTTCGCTGCCAAATCGTAAGTTGCATTACGCATATTGATGCCGCACACTTCAAGCAATTGATCTCCAATGTTAATCCCGACCTGAGATGCGAGACTATTCTCAGACACGCATGATACAAATACTCCACTTCCGGAATTATCGGAATAAATTGAAATTCCCAAAGGTTCTGAACTTTTTTCAATACAAATTCTTCGGACATCACCGGCTTTTGCTTTTCGTTCTGTTCCGGTGCCTTTGGGTGGAGTTAACCATTCGACGTTAAAGGCGTACGGCATTGGACTGCCGCGATCAGATAATATGGAAGAAGATGCTTTGTCAATGGAACTCGTCGATAGTTTACCACCCGATGACTTTGATGTAACACTCGGGTTTGAAGGGATTCGGATTCTTTGACTTCGCTTTGGGAAAGTCGACAGTCCATCAATAGGTGTGAGTGGAATACTGTTCTCATCACTTCTGTATCCCGATGCATTACTGATCATACTCGAATGGTGCAAATGACTCGGTCCGTGATGTGATCCCATTAAACGTCCTTTTGATGGGAAATTTGTGCCTCCCAAAGGGCCGTATGATACAAGATCCATACTGTGAGATGGTGAAGTGCTCCCGAATAAACTGCTGTATTGTGAGGGAGATGGTGACGGTGTAATACTATAACGGGGATTTACTAATTGTTGACGATTTCCTTGAAAAGTGCTTTGAGTTCTTAAATGTGAAGGATCATTTGCATGTAAGTGCTGTTCATTTGCACTTAATAATGAGTCTCCACTCCGAGATATATAAGAGGGTGAAAGTATAGTGTGCGGTGAACTCGACGTGTGTCTCGTCGGGGGCTGTGGAGTTACACGCATTGGATGAGCTCCGTTTGGGAAATGCGGATGCATGTGATGCATTATATTTCTTTGTGAATGCGGCACATTATTATTTAATGCATAATATGCATATGCACCCGCACCTGAGTTTCGAACCGGAGGAATGGGAGCGGCTGAAGATCCCGACGTTGGGATTGTGTTACGAAAAGAATCATAAATTCCATTGTCGGGTGTGAGTGAAAGTGAAGTCGAATTTAAAGATTCAGAGAGAACATCGTGTACAGAATGGGGTCGCGGATGTTTAACTCCCGTTCGATTCTTATAATATTCGAGAATATTTTTATCCTTTGATTGAGCAGAAACAACCGAATAATCTATCGATGGGTCCATCATCGTTTTCGGACGATACATTTTTAAATCAACAGATTTGTTTCCTTTCGAAGAACTTTGATTTGATGATAACGCCGATGCGTATATCGGTGACGATATTTTATCGTAATTTGAGACACTTTTAGCATTGGGCTGAGAGTACGATGGTGAAAGTGTTGAATTGCGTTTTGAATGATAATCAATGAGAGCAGCTTCAGAAGCGGGTTCAAAAGTTAAAAAACTCGATGGTGTTATGTGTTGCGTATCTTTAGTGTTATCGGATATATCAGAAGATGCAATGGGATTGTTTGTGACCGATGACATAACTTTGTCAGTTTTACTCGAAAAGTTATGAAAAACTCCGAGAGATTTGCGTTCTTTGCGTTTGGGCGGATGTAATGTTGTGACGGCATTGACATCACCATAGCCTTTCATGATTTGGTTTTTGTAATGACGTTGATAATTGGGCCATGTCCCTCCATTATTATTTTTCTTAAACTTTCCCAATTTACTCGACTTTCCTCCACTCCCTGATTTCACATTTGAGTAATTATCGAGAACACGATCCAATTCGGCAATCGTTTTACTCTCATCTTCACAAACATTTTGTTTCAATTTCAATGTTTGTTTCCGATCCCCAAATATTTTATTATACGCTCTGTCCAATAGTGTCGGTGATGACGTCGGTTGAGATATTGATTCATGAACAGGTGAAGACGAAGACGTTGATGATGACATGAATGAGAGTGATGTGACATTCGTGTTGATATTGGCAGTGTGTGTGTTGATTAATGCCGAATTTCTTTTCCCGGAATTTCGTGATAATGATTGATATCCGATGGGAATGGGCGGACGTTGAGGCATATATTCCTCAGTCTGTGAACAGCACGAAACCATCTTTCTCTGTCTTTCTCTGTGATGCAATTTTGTGTCATTAACATTCGTTTCATTATTAATTTTAAGTTTTCCATTATCAGGTGAACTCAAAGGTGACGAAACGACGGAACAATTATTAAGCATATTTATGTTTTTCATAACCTGTAATACAATGCTATTTGATGAGTTAAGCAATTGCATGACATCATATGTCGAAAAATTATCAATTGACTTTCCATTGAGATAAAGGACACGATCACCAATTGCTAAATTTCCCTCTTTCGCCGCCACAGATCCGGGAGTAATTTTACTCACGTAAAAACCGTTTTCCATCACAAGACCATGCTCTTGACCGTTTTCGAGTGAAAAATTAATTGTTTGGACCCATCGTGTGGGTCTTCGTCTTTGAAGAGCAATATTCAATTCACAGTCTGCTTTTTTAAGAGCGTTTTGAGCAATTTTAATATCATTATTTAGTAATGTTTCATTAATTTTGAATATGCAATCATTAACTTTGATTTTACCATCGGCAACACTTTCTTTAATGACGGATGATACAAAAATTCCTTTTTCATCGGAATTTAATTTGAAACCATACCATTCATTGACATTTTTAATTGCGTCTCTTTTTAAACAGACATTAACAGTTTCAACCTCAAATTCTTGTAAATCGGCATCAATGGCTGAGTCTCGACTCGTGTTGTTAGTGCCAAACTGTGGTTGTTGCTGCTGCTGTTGGGCCTTAAATCGTGACTCTTTCTCCTGTTGAGCCTCATATTTATCTTTTAATTCTTTCAATTCCTTTAATGCCTCATTTCTCTGTCTCTTAATGTCATCAGAATCGCGAAGTGCTTCTGCCAAATCACTCACTGCACGATCACGCTCACGACGCAATTTATCACACAATGTCCTGATGCTTTCTCTCTCCAAAACAATTTTATCGCGTTCATTAAAAGCCCAATCGCGTCTCTTTTTAGACACTTCAACCTCCTGTTGAGCCTCAAGTAAATCATTTTGAATCCTTTCAATTTGTTTACGGAGTGATTCGATCTCAACATTCGCTTGATCGAGATTATCGAGACGTGAATTACTGCTCAATTTGTGTTGCTGATGACTGAATGTCGACACGGAACTGCTGCTTGATGCTGCCGATATATAATTGTTCTTCATTAAGTCACCATTGATACTCTTTGACATGATTTGTGCAAAAGATGATGACACACCCGAAGATAATGATCCCAAAAATGATCGTGACGGTGATGTCGGAGATGTCGCTTCATCATTCATTCCCGTGACATAATCACCATATTTTTCACGTAAATCATTACACACTTTAAGCACACGATCACGATCTGTCAGTGCCGAAGCAATTTCCCGCTTTAAACTCTCCGATTCTTCAAAAATGACTTTCTTTTCACTTTCGAGGACTTTTGCTCTTTTTTGTACTTCAGAGAGTTCTTCGTGCAGTTTTTCAATTTCTTTATGAACCGAATCGCGTTCTGACATTATCAATGAATATTCCTGAACCGCGGCATTTCTCTCTTCCGTGAGACGCGCCATATCCTTTGTCGCTTTAATACGCACGGCCATTGCCTGATTAATCTCTTTCATTGCCTCATCGCGCTGATGCTGCACTTTTGCCAATTGTTCCTTTAATTCATTGTTTTCTCTCAATGCCTTATCCCATTGTCTAATTGCAGCGGTACATTGTTGCTGAAGACCGTTTCTTTCACGTATTGCGACATCACGCTCCTGAACACTGTCTTCAAAGGTCTTTCTCAGCCGCATGTGTTCGTCTTGAGCCAACTCCAACTTCGACACGACGTTCCCGTGTGAACCCACTAAATCGGCATATCTCTTTCTTAAGATATCATATTCTTCTTTAAGTGCTTCATATTTACGAATAATTCCCTGATAATGGCGTTTGAGTGTTTCACTTCCGGATAATGAAAATCCCGAATCGTCATATTTAAGCATATCATTAGATACAATCATGTCGAGTGTTGCACTTCGATGCTTCTCACTGATTGAGTCGTGTTTACGGAGTTTAACAGTGGTTCCGTATGTATCTTTACTTTGAATATTTTTATTGTTTGAACTCACATCGGATGTGCTTCGATCGCGATCCATGGCTATTGAACGCTGTTGAAAGTGTTGCTGCTGATGGGGTACTGAATCACGATTGATATCAATTGATACTCTTTCGTAATTAAGTGATCGGTCACTGATGTTAACATTCTGATTCTTCGTGAGACTGTTGAGACTCGAGGCCAATGCCAATTCACCCAAACGACGGAGGTATTCACGGTCGTTTTGGAACTGTCGATGTATACAATTATTATTATTCTCTTATCACTCAATGTTAAAAGGGTGTATATATATATTGAAATATACAAATATATTTTTTATCATCATTCATGATTAATGATTATTTTCTCAAAAACAATTCCAATGAATTACTCACAAATCATAAGCAATCTTAACTTTGACTTTGTGTGTGACAATTGTTACCATGTTCTGTATGATTAAATTGCGCAATTAACTACTTTATGACAATGATATTATATTATCACAATGATAATATAACACCTTTTTTTGTGATAAATAAAGTCATTTCATCATTTTACTTTTATATTTTTACTTTTTATTAATATTTATATAAATATTTTATTTTTATTTTTATTCACAAATTTCATTAATAAATACTTTTGTTAATCTTATATTTAAGATGTAAATATTTAAATAAAATAATTTATTAAAATGTTAATAATTAACTGTTCACAGTTATTCCGTAAAAAAGAAAAAAAATGTTTTTCAAAAAAAGTGAATAAAAATGAATCCCAAAATTGCGGATTATTATGTTTATCATGATAATAAATAATAATAATGCTTTTATTATTATTAATTTAATGATAAACATAATAATAAATAAAGATAAAAATAAATAAATAAATCATAATAAAAAACAATAATAATATAATATTTAATAAACTCACAGTTTTGTGAGGATCACGCTGAAGTGAGTCTCTCTCTGCCATTGGTGTGTATTGCAATTGAACACAATTTACTAAATATGATCAGAATATGACATTTGCTCATATCTCACTCGTATGTGATGTCAAATCGTGTATCATATAATCGTGTATCATATTACTGATTAAAGTTTGTGAATTGCAATTGCCACAGAATCACATCACAAACGCCATATTACTATAAAGTGTAACACTTTTGGGGAGACGCACAGAGGCAGGGTATTGACACTTTACACACACATCATCCTCATTATTATATACACATTTATTTATTCAATTGTTTTATTTACAAAAATATTATCAATTTTTTCATTAAATATTTTTTATTTATTATTATTTATTTTTAATTAATAATTAAATTGAAATAAATTTTTAAAAAATTTCTTATTAAATTTGTTAAAATTTAAGAGATTTTATATTGAGATACGAGTGTATTAATGGTAATTGCGCATGTGTTTTATCGCAGTGAATTTGTTGCTGAACAGGAAAAGGGTGCGAATTGAGGTGATTGTATACAATGACAGTAAAAATTGAGATAAACTTTAATGAGTATGGTCATTAACGCTTTTTATTTTTTAAATAATTAATGCAATCATATTCACGGTCAAAACATAGTCTAATAAATGGGGAATTTTAAAGGGAATTTCCCTTTAAAAATATACTTCCGCTTTACTAAAAATCACTTTATTTGTTAATTGCATTGACACAATCATTTTAATGATTTTCAATTTTGAAATTTAATATTTTGTTAAAGATAATTAATGTTTGTATTGTTTATGAACGTTTGAGATTAAATTACATTTATTTTAATACAGAAATGGGTTAATTAACGGTGTTGCATGAGTTTAAAGTACGAACACACTTTAACTTTATGATCGCATGACCCAAATATACTCATGTTTTTGGATTCCTTTAATTTTGCAGAATATCATATTCTAAATAAATAAAAAGAGTATAACTTTTTATATAAATATTATTTTTATTTATTAAAAGTTAAAATGCATGTATATATATACAGTGATTAAATCACTGATTTAACAAAAGATCAGGATTATTACACTTTAAATAACTTTTTAAAAAGTTCTATTTCTTTATAAATAGAATTTAATTATTTCACAAATAATAAAATTATTTTATAAAAACCTTAATTATAATCGTATTTATAACTTCAACAATTGAAATATTTAATTATAAAATAATTTTCAAATAAAATATTTAATATTATTTTATAATAAAATATAAAAAATAAATTCTCATTGACTATTGCGTCGTTTTTAACTGATTATTTGTAAAATAATGACGTAATAAATGAACGTCACAAAGAAAAGAAAAGGGACGCAAACGATTCACTTTCGTATATTTCTATATCAATGACAATGCCCATAATTATGGCTGAAGATATGACATCGAAGATCAACAATGACAAATCGGGTACTTCCGTGTCATCATCAATGGCATCACCAACAGTTAAATCATCGATAAAATCAGAAGATTGCGGCGGTATAATTGTGCGGAGTAATCTTTCAATGGATCAAACAATAGAAATCGGAGAGCATTATATGGTTAAGAGATCGGACAATACATGGCGTATGTTTATATCATTATCATTATCATTATTAATAACATATTATATTAATTTTAAAATGAAATTTATAAACAGATGCGGCGGAAATAATTGAAATGCGCATGAATCAAAACGAAGGAGGAAGAGACGAATATTACGTTCATTATGAAGGATTCAACCGTCGTTTGGATGAATGGGTTGAGAGGGAACGCTTCGACTTCAACAATACCGCCGATAAAGTTAAATGTGAAACTGAAACAATCACGCGAAACAACAATGGTATTACATTACATCAGGACACACATAATGATCAACAACAACAACAGCAACAAGCACCCGATCGGAAAATCACGCGCAATCAAAAGCGTAAACACGATGAAATTAATCACGTGCAAAAGACATTCGCGGAAATGGATCCGACGACAGCGGCATTGGAGAGGGAACATGAGGCAATTACTAAAGTGAAATATGTCGATCGTATACAATTCGGAAAGTATGAGATCGACGCATGGTATTTCTCACCATTCCCCGATGAATACGGGAAACAGCCCAAGTTATGGATATGTGAGTATTGTTTGAAATATATGAAACTCGAGAAAACGTACCGCTATCATCAGGGAGATTGTTGTTGGAGACAACCTCCGGGTAAAGAGATATATCGAAAGGGAACCATATCAGTGTATGAAGTCGATGGCAAAGACCATAAAGTGTATTGTCAAAATCTATGTCTTTTGGCGAAACTCTTTCTCGATCATAAGACACTGTTCTTCGATGTCGAACCATTCCTGTTCTATATCTTATGTGAAGTCGATAAACACGGTGCACATTTAGTGGGATATTTCTCGAAAGAGAAAGAGTCTCCCGATGCTAATAATTTGGCGTGTATTTTAACATTACCGCCGTATCAGAGAAAAGGATATGGAAAATTTTTAATCGCCTTCAGTTATGAACTCTCAAAACTCGAAACCGCTGTGGGTTCACCTGAAAAACCACTCTCTGATTTGGGAAAACTCAGTTATCGGAGTTATTGGTCATGGGTCCTTTTGGAAATACTCCGTGATTTTAGAGGTGTTCTTTCAATACGCGATTTAAGTCAAATGACTTCAATCACTCAGACTGATATTATTGGCACTTTACAAAGTCTTAACATGGTTAAGTATTGGAAGGGTCAACACGTGATTTGTGTCACTCCAAAATTAGTTGAGGAACACTTGAAAAGTGCACAGTATAAGAGACCACGACTCACTGTCGATTGTTCATGTTTGCGATGGTCTCCGCCGAAGAAACAAATTAAAATTAATAAAAAGTAAGACACTGTCTGAGGAATTATATAAAATATATAAATGAATCACGAATTTCAGTATTTCATTAAATTAATAGATCATTATAAATCATTAATTAATATTAAATTAATATTAATATCATTAATTAATATTCAACATTATGGAACTATACTTAAATGTCAGTAATGGTAATTATTAAAATATAAATATTGTTCATTTATTATGTGATTATCAATTATTGATGTAATAATACCTCAATAAAAACATCGCATTCGCGTACAATAATTTCAATTCATTATCGTGTAATTTAATAATAATTAACTAATTATATCTGTAATTATGTGTTAAATATTCGATAAAATACAAAATTTAATTAATGTTTCATTAATAATAATGAATATTTGATTCTGCAGTGACACTATTTTATGAATTAAATTGTATAATAATTGTTAATATCTAAATACAATGTCTAAATATAAATTATAATTATAAGTTTTATATATATATATATATATATTATTTAATTTCTAATGATGTAAAGATTTAAATGAAAATGATTGTGTGTTAAGACTTTTTAGTTACACAGTGAATGAAAATGCACTTATCACATGTTTTGATTGCCATTTTTTAATTGAATTACATGAGTCGTATTACTAAATGTTACCACCGATCGACGTTTACCCTCTAAATAATCTTTTGGTAATTCATCATTCGGTTCTTTTTCATCTTCCACTTTAGCACTTTCACTAATAATAGTGAATGCGGCATTGTCATATGTCGATGATGATTTATCATTAACAGATATTTGTTTTTTATAATTATTATTTCCATTGATTTCATTATTGTCGTAAATTTTCGGCGGTTTCAGAATTGATGTTCTCCTTCGATTTGAAGTGTGTTCAATCACATCATCTTTAATTTCATTAATTCCATTGTTAATAATTCCATTC
>JAQIWM010000296.1:0-10796 GCA_034695285.1 Eniochthonius minutissimus | reverse complement strand
ACAATTTAACGATACACTTTCATTTTATTTCAAATAATCATTTTCGGCTTCAGTTTGTAATGACAATGCCAAAAGCTGTCATCACTTACATCATAAAAATTAACATCATCATTGTCAATTTCTTCAGACATCCTTTAATTCTATATAAGTTAAAATAAAAATAAATGGATAAATAATTAGGCAAAAAAATTAAATTTAATATAAACTATACTAATATTATAACGTCATGCAATACATTAAATAAAATTATTGTTTAAAGAACTGTCACTTATTACTTTTAAAGATATTATTTTATTATAATTTATTTCACATCACAAATATGTAACTCGCAATTTTTGCATATAAAAGTTCAAAAGTGAACATTCACAAGGGAATTCCGAATGGTCAGTAAGCGGTTTACCCTTACGATGATCAATACATGATCATTACTATAGTCGTGAACTGTTATTGTTATTATTATTATTATTTTTAAATGTATTTATCAAATTAATAATAATTGTTTATTAATATTTAAATAAATATTTTATTAATTTATTATTATTTAATAATGGAATACTGTTCATTGACAAATGTCAAAGCTGAACATTTATGTGTATTGTGTGATAAATTAACACATGAAAATGAATTAAATAAATAATTTTTGAGTAAAATTAATCATAATTTAATGATTAAGTATTGTAATAAATTAAGCTATAAATTAAATTATTTAAATAAAGTTCAAAAGTGTAAAAATAAAACATCATTTAAGACAATTGATGACAAAGATTTAATTGTGTATAAAACAATAAAAAATATTCAATTCCCAAATGTTATTAATATTGAACTAAAAAGTGAACATTCAGTGAATAATTCAAGTGTCGGAAAATATTAATAAAATTAATATTCCATTGACTTTAAATTATCAATTTCTATGTCCATATTCCTGATGCAGAAAGGAATACAAAACACGACAGTGCCTAAAGAAACATGAGACAATTCACAGCGATCGATTTAAATGTGATTATACTGAATGTGGACGTAAATTGCGGAGTAATGCGGAATTAAAAACACATATGCGTATGCATACAAATGAAAGACCATACCCATGTCATTGGCCCGATTGTGGTAAATCATTTTAGACAAAAGTAAATTTAATGGCACATTTGAATGTTCACACACAAATCAAGACATCGATGCACATTCAAAGGATGTGATCAATTTTATGTTTATAAATGTGATTTGAATCATCATATTTTTGTACATTTAAATGAAAAGATTAAATGTGATGATCGTGGAAAATTATTTAAAAATAAAATGTTATTAAAACAGCCTTATTATAATATTCACAGCGGTGTTAAACCATTTAAATGCACATTTTGTGATTATGTTCACGTAAATTCATATTAAAAATGCATATTAATCGATGGCATAAACATAATTAATTTATTATTATTTATTATTTGTATTATTAAATCATTAATATTTTTTATGATTACATTTGTGGGTAATAATAGTAAATTTTTATGACGCTCATATATATTTTATATATACTCTGCTCAAATACATGTATTATAATTATAATTATAATTATTATTTTTGTTGTTATTGTTATTATTATTATTTTTAAATTATTAAATTATTATTATTGTTATTGTTATTAATATAATAATAAATAAACTATTGTATAATGCAGTATTTGTGTAATTGAAGATAATTATCTATTTTGGGAAAATTCCACGATATTGCAAGATTAAAAATAAGCTCTTAAATCATCGCTGAGCTGTTTAAATTCGGGAAGTTAATTCCAAAATTCAATACTTATCTTCAGATTTATATGCATAATTTAAATGTAATGTTTTCATAAATTCCATTGATTTTTCTCTAAAATTTTTAACTAAATACTTTATTCTTTTTTGCGATGTTTCAATTTCATGCGATTTTTTTTGAGAACCGCTAATTTCAACTTCCACTTGATTATCGTCATTGTCAGAATTTTGTTGATCGCTTTCAAAGTCCATTTCACTATCATTATTATCTTAGTCTTTTCAGTGTCACAATTATCTGAATTAATATTATCATCTCACTTTTTCAAAAGTAGTTGTCGGTATTTTTGGTAAGCGTATACGTTTATTGTTTTGTTGACCATTGTAATCAAAAGGTCAAAAGGTGAACGATCTATTAAAAGAGTGGACAGTGATGTATTTAAATACAAAGCATAAGCATTTGTTTTTCAGTACATACTGTACACTGATTCGATTCACATCGAGTTTGAATTGCGTTTTACAAATTAATATTTCTTATTTTATCATTTTGTGCATATTTAAATAATACTTTTAATAAAATATTATAATTATTATTTATATTTATTTAATATTAAGTTTTATTATTAATTATTATTGTTTATAATTAATTTTGTGCATCAATTGTATTATTATTAAATCGCTTAGTTTCGCGTAAATAGTGCTCGCTCATTAGTGCATCGCTTCTTAAAAGCCATTGACCTGATCTCAGCTCGAAGCTGCCTACCAAACTTAAACACTCGTTGCATACAAATTTTACATCATCATAATTATTGCATAAGTTTAACCTAACCTAACCTAAATGAGTTTTATAAAAAAATTCAAAAATTTACAAATTTTTATTAAAAAAAAAGTAAGGGGCGTGACCAAAAATTTTCAATATAAAATGTTTAGCATATATTTTTTAGAATCGAGTGGTGAAGGTTTCACGTTTCTATTTACTATACTTAAGTAGCTACGAAACGGGGGACATAACAGGGGCGATGTTCGATTAAAAAATTCAAAAAATCATTCACGCCTACTGGTAGGTGTTTAGTTAGTTGTTATATTTTTTAAAAACACTAGATTTCTAACTCTTAATTTACGAGGTTATTCGATATCGATGGGCAATCCCGTTAAAAAGTTCCACATTAAAAAATTAAAAAATTTACAAATTTTTATTAAATAAAGTAAGGGGCGGGGCTAAAAATTTTTAATACAAAACTTTTAGCAAATAATTTTTAAACTCGAGTGGTGAAGGTTTCACGTTTCTATCTATTATACTTAAGCAGCTACAAAACGGGGGTCAAAACAGGGGGCGATGTTCGTTTAAAATATTCAAAAAATCGTTCACGCCCACGGGTAGGTATTCAGTCGGTCATTATATTTTTTATAAACATTAGATTTTTAACTCTTAATTTAAGAGGGGATCCGGAGTCAATAGGCCCCCCGGTAAAAAAGTTCGCGACAACATTTCGGCACCACCTAGCGGAAAAACTTGAAGAGTTAGTCAAATTCTGTTCAATTATGAACAATGCAGAAAAATATGTTTAATTGATTGATGTTACTTACAAGTCACTGAGATGACAAAATCAAGCTATACCAAAATTTTGAGTTTAAAGCTAAATAGCTAAAAAAAATTAGAATGCTCACGATTGCCACTATATACATTCGACGAACAATTTAATTGGCTACAACATATCTCAAACCTAATCAAACCTAGCAGTCGGAACAATGTTCAAAATAAATTTTTATGTCAAATTTTGGAAAAATTTTGATCACACCTTTTTTTTAAAAATTATTTCTAAATTAAGACGCCATTAATCAAAAATTTTAATATATACAAAAGATGAAGAATCAATAAAAATATTTTATAAAAAATATTCCACACAGTTTTATTAAACCGTTAAAAAGATATACAAGTTGAAAATTTAAAATTTAAAAACCCGATAACTCCGCCCCCTATCACCATTTAGAAAAAATAATAACGGATACTTTAGGTTCAGGTCAAAGGCTATCAGTGCCGTAAATATGAATAAAATAAAACCTATGCCACACCCCCATACGTGTCCATTTGGGAACTTCCCGTGCCAAGCGTGGGGTGGGGCTCGCGCCCTCCCACCGGGGTAGGTTACCAAATGAGAGGAGTCGCACAGGGGGTAAATATCGTTCAAAATTGAATTTATTTCATTTAAAAATGATAAATTTCACTTAAACTTTTCGCTCATCGATTCTTAAGAATGATTGACCTAACCTCAGCTCGAAGCGGACCTACTAAACTTAAATACTCGTTGCATTCAAATGTTACATCATCATAATTATTGTATTAGTTTAACCTTACCTAACCTAAATGAGTTTTTAAAAATATTCAAAAATTTAAAAATTAACATAAAAAAATGTAGGGGGCGTGGCCAAAAAATTTTCAATGCAAACTTTTTAGCGAATATTTTTTAGACTCGAGTGGTGAAGGTTTCATGTTTCTATCTATCACACTTAAGCAGCTACGAAACGGGGGACGAAACAGGGGGCGATTATTGGTTTAAAAATTCAAAAAATCATTCACGCCCATTGGTACGCGTTTAGTTAGTCGTTATATTTTTTAAAAATATTAGATTTTTAACTCTTAATTTAGCAAGTGGTCATGAGTCGTTGGGCCCCGCCCCGTTCAAAAGTTAGCGAAAAAATTTCGACGCCACCTAGCGAAAAATATTGAAACCATATGTAGATTGCGAGATACGCGGCCTTCCAAATGTAAAATATATGATTTTTTGGCACCATACCGAAATCGATCAGATAACTAATCATGGTACATTGGCCACTCTTCGTGTTTGAGTGGTCATAAGTGCCAATTTTAGGAGATTGTCACGATAGTGACTATATACATTCGACGCGGAATTTAATTAGCTGTCAGCTCCGATATCGCCTATAAAAATGGACCCGTCGGAACAATGTAGCAAATTGATAGTGGCGACAAATTTGGGAAATTTTTTTTGATTTTAATTTTTTCAGTGGTCAAAAGGTCAATATCGACAATTAAGTCCAAACCGAATACGATAGCCCTCGTCGAGTAGTATTTAATAAAAATTACTCCGTCGACGTGCGTATCGCGCTTAGCGAGTAAAGCGTAATCGAAATTTTCGATTTAGGCGCCCCCTAGCGCCCGAACTATCAATCACTGGGTAACGAAATCGGGGGCGCTCGGAATCAATTTCGAAGCCCCCCTCGCTCCGCCAATATGGTCCAAAAATATTACTTGCCACACCCCACCCTAACACTCATTTGGTAACCTACCGAGCCTAACCTAACCTAACCTAACCTAACCATGTTCATCGCACAGCGTGGATGTGTATTATATATGCTCTCAAAATATTTATTAAATTATCTGTTTATTTTATATTTTGTGCATTGATTTATATATTATTTTTATCGTGAACAAATCAGGATTACGTTGTGGCGTTAATTTGATTATATTGTACTGATTTTGTTTATATTTATCGAATTTAAATTGAGGCATTTACTGTGTTCGTAATAACACAGTACACATTGAATGTAGTTTTTGTAGAATTCACAATCAATGGCGTCTCAATTGAATTCGTCATCAGTCACCTCTGCGCAATCACTAACACTCGATGTGTCAGATGTAAACAAATCGTTGGAGAAGGAACTTCGTGAGATGAAGAGATTAATTGAATCATCAGGAAATATTAAGAGAGAAATTAAATCAGGAATTACGAATAGTATTGACACTATTAAGGATTTGTTCAATCAATTAATATTGATAAAAAATAAGCAATTGGAGAATGATTCACAACACAATGATGTTGGAAACCCTCAATCGTATGCGCAAATTACGGCCCAAAAAACGATTAATCAGATACACAGTAATAAATCAAAACATGTAATTACCGTGGTACCTAAGGACAAAAATTGTACATCGCAACAAACGAAATTGAAAATTAAATCGAAAGTTGATCCGTCAGTAATAAATGTCGGAATCTCAAATGTAAAAGGCATATCACGAGGTGGAGTGTTAATTGAATGCAAAACCCGGGAAGATGCTAACAAACTATGCGAATTCATAAATGCACGAATGTCCTCAACTGTTGATGCTAAAATACCTCAAAAGAAATTACCAAAAATTATTATTTATAATATTGATGAAAACATCACATCTGATGATATAACATCAATCATTGCCAAACAAAACATCATATTGGGGGATCATATCGCTCGTTCTGAAGACACAGAAATAAATTTCCGTTTCTTCACCCGTGCCAAAAACCAACATCTGAAACACGCCGTATTCGAAGTCACTCCAATGACAAGAAGAGTATTACTCGAAAATGGTAAAATAAACATAGGGTGGAGTCGATGCAATATTAGTGACTTTATATCTGTTACTCGATGCTTTAAGTGTCTTGGATTCGGGCATACGGCAAAATACTGTAATTCTGAAAGTCACAACTGTAGTCACTGTGCAGGAAACCATAGTTACCGCGAATGTCACTCTGAATCAACATGTAAAAAATGTATAAACTGTACCGCATACAACAACAGAACACGAGACTCAAGTTACCATTTGAATGTAAATCACTCAGCAATGGACAACAATTGCCCTTGCGACGTTCGATCAAGGAACAATATCATCTCTAAAATTGATTATGGTAATTAGAGCTCATACGAATAAACTCTGCAACGATATTAGAATTTTGCAAATAAATCTACAACATAATAAAACAGCAGTTAGTACGTGCATAAATTACATACATGCTAATAATATTGATATTGCTTTACTCAATGAACCGTACGTAGTATCGAATCAAGTTACAGGTTTTCCAATTAATTACCAAAATATTTACCACAATAATGACCCTCGAGCTGCAATTCTCATTATAAACCCTAATATACATGTAATAAAAGTTAGTGAATTTTGCAACTCAACTAATGTATGGATTACAATCAACATCGAAGGACGTGACATTTACATTGGATCGATATATATGCCTCCATCAGAGGATATAGAAACATCAATAACAACGTTAACGGATTTTATCGAAAATATAAAACCACAGCATATGATCATCGGTAGTGACACAAATGCTAAATCGGTTTTATGGAACAGCCCTGTGTCAAACTTACGCGGAACACTTTTGTCAACCTTCATCTGTCAATTCGATTTATATTCATTAAATGTGGGATCAAAACCAACTTTTTGGTGCCCAAACAGAGAATCGATAATCGATGTTACTCTTGCATCGGCGTCAATGTTGCGATATATAAAATCATGGATTGTATCAGAAGAGGAGTCGATGTCTGATCATAAATATATTAAAATAGAGCTCAACTTTATTAATTATAATAATTCAACAATAGTTGAAACAATTGAATCAAAAAATCTATTTTCAACACAAAATGCAAATTGGGACCGATTTTATTTAAGTTTCACATCTCTATCCTCCGGCTTACCCGAAATACAAAATATAGTTAATATTTCGCAACTTGATGACTATGTCGACAATTTAACAAAAATAATTTACAATTCGTGTGAAGTTTCAATGCCAAAGAAAAAACGATTCTCCAAGAGTGTTCCCTGGTGGAACAAAGATATTGACAAAAAACGATTATATGTTAATTCGTTAAGGCGCAAATACCAAAGATCAAATAGTACAGTTCGAGAAAATTATAAACGCGTATATTATCGAGAGAAAGAAATATATCAGAGAATGATAAAAGAGGCGAAATATACATCTTGGCAAAAATTTACTTCCAGTGACAGGCCGTGGGGATTACCATACAAATTAATATCAAACAAAATAAGATTAACATCTCCAATTTCAACAATTAAAAAACGTGATGGTACTTTCACAAAAACGCAACTTGAAACAATGGAATACTTACTCAACAATTTGTTCCCTCATGATACACTCTCAGCCGATACTTTTGACCACAAAATAAAAAGGGGAAAGTCAACACTCCCTATTAATACAATTGATGATGTCCCGTTTACAGAAGATGAAGTTCGAAATGTAATCAAATGTCAAAACCCGAACAAAGCACCAGGAATTGATAGATTAACTGCGGATATCATCTCAAAAGTGTTTGACAAGACACCATTGGTATTAACAAAATTATTTAATAAATGTCTCGAAATCGGCCATTTTCCTACCTCCTGGAAAATCGCGATGCTAAAAGTCCTTAAAAAAGGTCAGCAATCGGATGATGATCTCTCATCATATCGTCCGATTAGCCTATTACCGGTGATGGCGAAAATACTTGAAAAGTTGATTATTGACCGAATTAATTATCATCTTTTTAGAACAATAAATATGAATGATTATCAATACGGCTTTACACCTCAACGTTCGACAGAGGATGCCATACATCACTTAATTTTTACAGCTAAAAGACAACTCGAAACTAAAGAAGCACTATTAGTGATTAGTCTCGATATTAAAGGTGCTTTTCCATCAGCATGGTGGCCCGAAATCATAGCACAGTTAAGGAAAAAGGATTGCCCGCGAAACATATTTAATCTAATTAAATCGTATCTCAATAATCGGAAAGTTCAATTCAACATTGGGAACATTAACCTCGAACGCTCAATGGACGTAGGCTGCCCGCAAGGTTCTGCTTTGGGTCCAGGCTTATGGAATGTTTTGTATGACACGCTGCTCTCCTTGGAGTTACCGGTTGGTGCATCATTAATTGGTTTTGCTGATGATACCTTAGTAATGATCAAGGGGAGAAATGCGAAAATTATAGAGAGAATAGCAAATGTAACATTAGAATTAATCATCAAATGGGGCAATGCAATTAAATTAGAATTTAACTCGAGCAAAACACAGATGATGTTAATCTCAAACAAAATGTCAACCGAATATCCAAAAATTTTTATGAACAATAAAATACTCGAGTATAAAGACAGTATCAAATACCTCGGTATTATAATAGACAAGCGCTTAAATTGGAACAAACATATTGATTATACTATCAGTAAAGCAACAAAACTAACGTTTGCATTATCAAGAATATCACGCAACACATGGGGGCAGACATCGAATCAACTAAAAACAATATGCTTGGGAGCAATTGAACCTATGATATTATATGGTGCATCGGTATATTATACATCAGTTAACCGAAAATCGATAATTAAAAAACTGCATCAATTTCAGCGCTTAATTGCAATTAAAATAATTAAAGGATATAGAACTATATCTTACGATGCAGCAACAGTTCTAGCAGGAATCACTCCGCTAGACCTTAAGATAGTAGAAATTGCAAATTTATATTTGATTAAGAAACTAAATCAGAATGTAGATGAAATACGGGCAAATAAATTACAAAAAGCAGTTAGATTCGAATTAAGACCACATCCAGCTTCAGTAAAATCAATAGAAATACATCAAAATATACCTGAAAATGATGAACTTATAATTTACACGGATGGATCAAAAACAAATCAACACGTAGGAGCAGCATTTACAGCACAATTAGCGAATAAGGAAATAAAATGGCAGAATTACCGATTATCGGAAAAATGTTCAGTTTTTCAGGCGGAATTGATTGCAATTAAAGAAGCAATACAATGGTTAACAACATCAACAAATTATACTCGAGCGGTGGTGGTCAGCGACTCTCTTAGTGGACTAATGGCTATATCACAGAAATATAGTTCAAACCCAATTATATATGGAATTAAAACTCTCATAGATAAAAGTAATGTTTCAATAGCATTCGCATGGGTCAAAGGACATTCAGGAATAGAGGGAAATGAAAGAGCAGATTTACTCGCAAAAGAAGCATCAACAATTGATACGGCACCAATTTATGATTTAATCCCACTTTCGTATGTTAAACGATATTTAAAGAATAAGTCAATACAACAATGGGAACAGAGATGGATAGTTTCAACAAAAGGTGCTATTACTAAACAATTCTTTCCTCATGTAATCGACAGACTTAACAACACTTTATTGAATCTCAATTATATAACGACGCAATTCTTTTCTGGTCATGGATCATTTAATGAATACCTCTGTCGATTCAAACTTTCTGTGGTACCATACTGTGAATGTGGTAAAATTGAAGATACACCAATTCATCGAATTTTCTATTGTGATAAATATTTAGTACAACGTATGGATCTCATTAACGAATGCTCAAGGCTCTCAATAAGAATGATACCAGAAGAGATACTAAAGAAAAAGTCAACATATTTTATTTTATATTTATTAATACGAAATATTTATAAAAATAGTAAACATAATATGTAATTTAACTGTAAAAATAGATTTTCATTATATAATTTTTTATTTATCGGATAAAAATATCTGATAACACTTTGTATTATAGACCCGTGTAATACATGTGTGGAGCACGGGTCAATTATTATTTTCAATAAAAACTTAAAAACCTAACCTAACCTAACCTAACCTAACCTAACCTAGCTTGGGCTTTGCCCTAGAGTCTTGGGGAAGTTCCCAAATGGAAGTTACCGAACTCGTCTGTTTGCAATACCTTATTGTTTAATCGTTGTATGCTCATTTTTGTCATAAATTTACGAAAAACGGACCTACTGAACTTAACCATTAAATTTTTAAAAAATTTTTTTTGATTTTAAACATGTTTTTATTAATTTGATTATTGATATAAATTAATTTACTGCTATAATGGGCAATATATTTATTGATTTAACACATTATAAAATTCAGTTACAAATGATTTTTTTATCCTATAAGTTCTATGTAATCCATAATCTTAACTATAATCGTGAAATGTCCACTGCCAGAAAGCATATTGTTCTATTCCATTTTATTGATTCAATTGTTAGCGGTTTCATAATTATTTTTATGTCTACCGACCAATTAATCGTCTGATACTGTTCCCGTTTATGTAGACATGTTTAGCGTAATAACAATTATAATTCATTCGTTCTAATTATAAATCATTACGCAAATCGATTATTTAAAATGAATGCAAACTAGCATCTGGCATTTTTTCAATATTTTTCTATTAACATCCCGGTAGTGTCGCTAT